>PVHY01001319.1:0-29511 GCA_004024945.1 Uropsilus gracilis
CCCCCCCCGGACTCATTTTCCTTTTGGGTTCAGAGCCCCCGAGACCCGCAGAGGATGAGGCCGAGACTCCAGCCGACTCACCCCTTCCTCGCAGCCCACCCACTTTTCCTCCTTATTTTTCTTTCCTCCCCCTGAACCCCTCAAGCGGAGTACGGAGCGGAGCTGAGAGGCGAGACGTGGCTGGTGGGCATCGTAGGCAGAGAGCGCCCGAGTTTTTCTTCTCGGTTCCTCCGGGGCAGGGAGGTGGCGCGGGCCAGAGACCCCTGACGGCAGGGCCGGGCCAGGCAGGGCTGAACCCCACACCGAGCGCCTCCGCCCCACACCGAGCGCCTCCGCCCCACGCACCCACCGGTGCCACGCGCGTGCGGTTCTGGGCCCGGGCCCTGGCCCTCCGCTGGAGCCGCGGCCAGGGCCCGAGAAAGCAGCGCGTTCCTAGCCGGGAGCCAGGGCTCGTCCTCTGCCTCCCCCCAGCCCGAGCCCCCGCTACTTCGGGGCTTCAACGCGCCCTCGCCCGCCAGGGTCCACCCGGCCTCGGGCTCTTGGAGGGGCTCTCGGAGCGGAGGACCGACCGGGCATCCCCTCGGATGGCCTCACCACCGTGGGCGGCCTCGCCCGGGGGGCCACACGGAAGCTCTCCGCCCAAGTTTGTTGTGCCCTGGAAGAAAAGGCTCTCCCTTACAAAGCACAAAGCGAAACGCCCAGGCCGAGCCCTGAAAAGCCTGGGGCTGGGAGGGGGGCGGCCCGAGGCTCCGGCGCGCGGTGGCGGGGCTGGGCTCCGGGCGGAGAAGGTCGCTCGGCCCGGGCTGACGAGCGCGGCGGCGGCGACCGCAGAACCGCAGCGACCGGCGTGCTCGCTGAAAAGTTTTGTTCTCAAGTCGGAGGGAAGAGAAATTGTTGCTCAGTTTAAGGCAGGTCTGAAATAAAAATAAAGCTACAAAAAGAGCAACGCGCCTTGGTCTACACGGTGGTCTTCCCGCCCCGCGCTACAGAGCCGCGGGGAGAGAGTCCCCACCCCGAAAGCCCCTGGAGACCCCCCACGGCTAGGCTGCTCCACGGCCAGGCCGGTCCAGCCGAGCGGAGCTGGGAGTTTACCGCTTGCGCTTCGAACGGTCCACCTCAGTGCCAGCACCTGCCTCCTTCCTGCCCACCGCCGCTCCCCCCACCTCCCTCTCTCCACGCCCTTCACACCCTCCCGGGTTCGGAAAAAGTGAGCCGAGCACCGGGGGCCCCAAGGCTCCCAGCCGCTCTTCGGGGTACCCCATCCCGCCGGTCGTGTGTGGGGTGGGGGCGGCCGGGGTCCTCTCCCTGTCGCAGCGCCCGTCGCCCATCCCGCCCTCCGCCTCCCACTCCCCAGCGAGTACCACCCGGTCCCGGCCCCGCCGGAAATCACCGCGGGGCACGCAGGAGAGCCGGGCGAGGGGGCATTCTCGCGGTCGACCCAAACAAAGTGGGTTCGGGGCTTATTAAGAGGTGGAGAAGAGAAGCCCTGGCTCCCTTCCCTTACTGTCCCCCCTCTCTCCCCAGTTGTCCAATTCCCGAGTCTGGTCCCACCCCCTCGCACCCCCCAAATAAAGCACATTAAGGAAAACTCAAGACGGAAAGTTTGAGTGAGGCAGCGCACGGAGTGCGCAGAGCACGGGAGCCCGAGGAGAGGTGGGGCAGATCTAAGACGCGCCAGCCCAGGTCCCAGCCCCTGCCCCTCTCGGGTGGCGGGGGCGGGGGCGCCCGAATCCTTCGGAAACCGACCTGGAAAGTTATCCGGGCTCCTGAGCAACCCGGCCGCCCTGGCACCTACCCCTCTGGAGTACGCACACACATCCACACCCCTTTCTGGTCTCCATACTTGCCGTAGAAATTCCTTGAGAGAACGGTCGCACTTTTTAGAAGACCGAGGGAAGAAGGCGGTGAGTGTGGTGCATGAAAAGTGCCGGGTGCGCAGAGCCGGCGGAGGCAGCGGTGGCGGCGGCGGCGGCAGCGGCAGCAGCAGCAGTAGGCGGCTGGCCCCGGGTTTGTGTTCGCGAGCTGCCTGGGATTGCATGTACAGATCAAGAGACTCGGTTGGTGTGAGAGAAGGAGCAGTGCTGCCTCTCAGCGCTGGCTCTAATCAGTGAATGAGCCTCCACTCTCTCAGGGACTCGGAGACACACACGCGCGCACGCACACACACACACACATACACACGCACACATTCTCTCACACTCACACACATACAGGCACTCTGAGCCCTGAATACATTAGGGCACTAAGGGACTCTGGGAAATGGAGTCCAGACCTAGGGCACTTCTGGAGAACAGACCTGCCGGCCCTGGAGAAAGAGCTCGAAAGTCTTGGGGTGGCCAGATATGATGGAAACTGAAGAGAGGTCTTGCTTTTGTTCACATCCCCTACCCTGAAAGATCTCAATGAATGCTTTGGTGCTCCTCTTTCTTTCCTGAGCCAGAAGTGACCAAGAATAAGTGGGTAATCTTTAAGATTGACTCCCACTAAATGATCCCCAGATTCTGTCTCCCTCATAAACTCTGCCTTTTCTCCTAGAAAAATCTTACCTACTGCTTTCCTCCTGGAATGCTTCTCTGGGTCTTTGCTTGTAACAGTAAGGTGAGAAATAAATATAAGTAAAACTATAACTTTAATGAGGGCCTATTTCCGCACCCAGATTTGAGAATAAAAAATTTTATCGATGTTTATTGCTACAGTTCTTTCTTTTCAAATATTTTTTTACATGATTCTTTAATTCACAGAAGACAGAAAAGTAAGTAGGGGAAATAACATTCCCCAAGTGCCTCCTAGGAGCAGAGTTCCAAGACTTAATACCTTTACATAATCTCATTTAATCCTTATATTAATTCTGGTGATACTATCACTAATTTATATATAAAAGAGGAAAATGAGATTAGAAGGGTTTTGTAATTTGCCAATGGGAAGATGGTTAACAAGTCTAAAATAGGTAGTCTGGTCTCTGAAAGCAAAGCCCAACCAAAATCTAATCCTGGTTTTTAAAAATTGTTCCTTTGTTTTGTGGCTCAATTTCTAAAATCTCAGATTTCTCATCTGGAAAAAAAAAAAAACAGAGGGCAGGGGTACATACTAATAGTTCACTCAGCAAAGAACCAGGCGAGATTACAATTGTCTGTCTGAGAACACTGTTTTCTTTCCTGCTATTATTTCATGGTCCTTTTAAAAATGTTCAACATAAAGGTAGCCTATAAATGTTACATATGTTTAGGTATGCATGTTTTGTTGGCATTTAAAATTTTAAATTAGAAACTCATTAAGTAAATAGTTAATTTGATCCAGAGTTTTATGTTTATGGCTATTTCTGTCTTTGAAATTCATGGGATGAGAGTTGTTTGTTTGGGACCCTCTAAGTTTTTGTCCATGTTATTTTAGTCATTCACACAGAAACATCTATTGTATTAGGGACTAGGTTATTCTTTCCTGCTGGATATAAGCTCAATGAAGGCAAGAATGTGTTTTTATTCAACATTATACCCACAGCACCTTATAGTGTCAGTCTCTGGGTCGAATGAGTGAGAATACAAAAGTAAAATGAGCAAACAAAATTTCTATCCCCAAGGAGCTCATGATCTAGTAGAAGAGACAAAGAAAAAGTTAGAAATCAATTTGACTGGTATAATTAGGATGACCATGTAATTCATTGGTCTGAGGTAAGTTAGATAATGAAAGAAAGCACTATTAGTAATTACATTAGAATGGCAGGTGTGAACAAGGACCATCTTGTTGGTCCTTGGCCTTGTTTGGACCAAGGCCAAACAGGTTAGGTTGAATGGCTACCTAGGCTATCTCATTCATTCATTTAACAAGTATGCATTTGACAACTCTCTTATGTGGTGTATTGAAGGAACTACAAGTCGCTTGATTTCCCTAGAAATGGAAGTATGATGCATTGAGTAGCAAGAGATAGTCAGCTATGTAGAAAATCACAGAAGATTTTGAAAACTAAACTAAAGAAAGTGGATGTTACTCAATAGTTGATGACAAACTCGGAATGGGGGTGGGAGGAAGAGTTAGAGGGGTGCAATAAGATAGTTGTTTGGTAGGTAGGGTAGAGAGTAGATGGAAGGCAGGGAGACCAATTAGGAAACCTACTATAGGTAATTTTAGTTGGAATATAATGGAATCTGTTTAGGGTACTGGGGCAGTGGGAATGAGGGTGAGGGGACACATTACAATAAGATCTAAAAGGTGGAATTCACAGGATTTAGCCACTTACTGTGGTGAATGAGAGTAGAAGGAAAACCCTTTGGGAACCCTTTATATGATGTTATTATTTACAGGACAAGATCTGTCAGTACTTTAATGTTCATTAGTAGTAAAGGGCTTCTTCAGTGCACAATCTCACAGGTTATAGAAAAGAAGCCCCATGTCAGTCATCAAGTCAAACATTTTTAATTACTACAGTATACAATGGTCTGCACTATGATGCAAGTACTTAGAACTTAGAGGAAATAATTATGGCTGATAAAAGTAATTTAAATGAAGAAATTAAATCCCCCAAACCACAGCAAAATTATATAATGCTAAATTGATTATGTAATACCTCACTAATTCACAGGTCATGTGCCCAGCATCCTCAGCTATGCAAAACACAATGAACCAGGAAATAAGCAAAAAGGGTCCCAGAATAGCCAAAATAAACATTACAAAGTCCATGCACTAAAGTTAACACATGTTACTCCTAGGAGAATTTCCCAAGCCTTCACTCCGAGCTGATTTACTCTTTCTTAGGTACAACTCTAATAAGCTTGATTATTTGGTTTTCCCATTCACAGCTGATTAAGATTGTCAAATTAAAAGGGGGCTGCCATTAAAAGGGATGAGATAGACTCAGATGTACTAACATGCAAAGATGCATACTGTATACTGGTAAGTGGGAAGACAAGTAAGACATAAAACAACATGCATCATCTGAGTCAGTATTTGTATATACACAAGCATAAATATCTGGACAGAAAAGGTCTGCAAATCTATCTCTTACACTGCTAACAACAATTATGCGCAGAGTCAAAGTGTAGAGGAGATGGGAAGGAAGGGAGGACTTTGCCTTTTTATTTCACATGCTTCTGTTTCCATACTTTTCAACGAATATATATTAATTTTAATAAATTGACTATCCACTTAAAAAGCTTATAAAAGAAGCAAAGGGCAGTGTTAGAGCAAGCACATTGACAGCAAGAAGTAGTGATCAAAATACAAGAAACAGTGCAAGAATGGAGTTGTTTGATGTAGAGACTAAAAACTTGGCCCCATCAGTGGCCCCAGAGAATGTCATGACTTTTAAACCAGCATGTCCTGATGCATCCAGAAATAAGTCATCCAGGAACACTTTGTGCATAGTGTATTTTACTTACAAAAGCCAGTACATTTCTAAGTAAGAACTTAGAAAAATAAATTCCCACCTAAAGCAATTTTGATATTTTAGAAAGTAAATTTCAGTTGCCTGGAAAATAAACTTTTGTGGAACACATCATTCTCTGAAGATGAGAAATAAAGGAGCCCTTGCTTTATATAAGAGCAGAGGTGACGCAGAATAAGGAAAGGTCCATAAATTCAATATTCAACAAACATTTATTGAGTGTCTGCCAAGTGCTAGTCACTCCTCAGTGACTTCAGTGCCACAAAGATAAAAATTGAAAAAAATAGTCCCTGCCCTAAAGAAGCTTGCAGCCCAGGAACAGAGGCAAATAAGAAAACAGTATGGTAGAATGTGAGCGATGCTGTAAAGGATGGTTGAAACACAAAAGAGGTAGGTTAATGTTGCCTGCAACAGTTGGGAAAGAGATAGACAAAAGTGGGTGTTCAAAGCATAGCTAATATACACAGGTGGATTTAAGCTGTATTAAAATGACTATTGTGTGGCATGATACTTCAGTTTGGGCTTTGAAGGTTAAGTAGAGTTTACCTAGGGAGAGAAAAGTGGGAAGAATCCTCCAGCATGTGGAATTAACATACACAAAGACACAGAGTCATGAAAGTTGTTGGCATGTACAGATAGTGTATCTCAAACTTTTCTGTAAGAAAGGGGTAGCAGTAGGTGGAGAGCAAGCCTGCCATAACTTGCCGCTAGCAGGGAGTTTTTGTGTCCTATTTTATCTTGAAAAATCATTGGAAAATTCATCTTTAATGGCATAGATATATTATACTTTACTATGACAATGTATAAATCTTTTGTCATCTGCTCCAGAAAGATGCACCACATTTATAGACTACTTTTTCATATCCCATGTGCAACACTAAATAATCCAGGGGCTCTTATCCCTAATTTGATAAACAAAGTTATGGGAGATATACAGTTGCATTGAAAAAATAGATCAATGGATTATTAAGAGTCTTGTTTGGCAAAGTTAAGGAACTGGACATTCAAATGTCTAGCTAATGCCTGTTCATACTTCAAGACTCTGCTTAGCAGGGAGATGTACCCGCACCTGTCCTTACCCCCTGTTATAGCATCCTATGCTTTTATTTATCCACTTAGCACACTGTGCTAGAATTATCATAATGTTTTCAGTCTCCTCTACTAGACTTTGAGCTCTTTAAAGTAGTTGTTTTGCATAGTACTTAACACAGTACTTAATACAGATTCAGGAAGCAATATCTGGCTCTCCAAGACAGGGAAGGAGCCCTTCTGTATGTTCCCACAGAATCACACTCTTACCTTTTCAAACCAGTATTAAGATACACTGAAAATATCTGCCTATTTGTCTGTCTCCAGCTCTAGATACTAAGCTCTTTGAGGGGAGAGACCATTTATTCACCATTGCATCCCAATACTTAACACTCATCATCACAGGAATAGAATGAATGAATGGTAGCCTTTAAAAAAAATCTCAAGACATAAATGGCAGGGTCAGATCATCGTGGAGAAAATTAACTTTGAAAGCAATTTTGAATGTAGACTGGAGAGGGATAAGACTGGAGGCAAAAAAATTTGTAGGGGAATTGCAAAGGAAACATCATAAGACAGACTGGTAAAGATTGTCTAAAAAAATGTCTTTCTCATTGACTAATTTGATAAGATGTTTATATTTATTTTATAAGACTGAGCTCTTTATTCTCTTAGGATTCCCTAACAGAGGATATTCAGTTACCTCATTTAGAAAGCCTTCCCTGACCCCTACCCCCCACTAAGCTGGTGCCTTGGAGTACATATGGAGGTCACTGAGGGCAGTGACTACATCTTATTCATCTTAGTATCACCAATGTCTAGGACATGCCTGCTCAATAAATGTTTGCTGAATGAATGAACACATAAATTGATCCATTAGTATACTGTACTCAAGTTCCGACCAAGACACGGAGGACCTAATGATCCCCAGTGTGCAGGCTTCTGGATACAGGAAACAGAACAAATAAAGCAAGGCTGGATACGGAGGTACACCTATTCCACAGGTAACACAGGGTAAATTTCTCTCTCTGACCCCTCCATCCTCATTCTGAAGAATAACTCTCGTTGAGTGAAAATCAATAAAACTCATTTTAAGGGAAGTGGGTTTAGAAAAGACTGAAGAAAGAGAAAGGAGGAGGGGGGAACGTCAACCAATTTGGACTTTTTTTTTTGCTGAGAACTTGTAAGCTTCAAAAAACCTTTACAAAATTAAAAAATCTCCTTTTCCACACTTCCCTTTTAAGGAATATTTCCTGCCTCTCCCTCCCCAACCAATAGTCATGTTGAGATTCCATTTTATAACTGAAAAAGGAAAAATAAATCCACAGGAGAAATAATAAAGCCTTCATTTCTCATATTGACACCAACAAGAAACTTTCTGAAGTAGCTGCAGACAGTTCTTATACATTCAACCAATACTGACAGTGAGATTGATCCAATAATGTAACAACAAATACTTACTGACTGCATACTACCAGAAGTCTCTAAAGATGCCAAGGGGGGAAAGGGGGTGATATTAGAAGCACTTCCTACCCTCTAAAAAGCATATAAATTTATGATGTTAAGTCAAAATCAAAAGTTAAATAATATCCAACTCAGTTAATAATATAGACAAAATTTATCAAATGAATAACACAGGAAAGCCTTCATAAGATTGCAAAGACCAGAGAGAGAATAAGGATTGGAGGGGTCCCAAATTGTTTTAGAAGAAGGTAGGGTTTAAATAGGGCACTAAAAGAGATTAGGTTTGACTACTGAAGAATGGAAACTGTCAAAAAAATGGTGCACATGGCATGTCAGAGAACAATTTACTCTTGGTTGCACCATTTGCAATGGTGAGCGTGATTAAAATTTGAGATGAAAATACAGCATAACAGTTAAGAATGACTGAAGGCAGATCGGGGGTTGAACCTTTTTCTGTCATTATTGGTTGAGTGGCCTTGTCACATTTACTCTCTGAAGCTTTGTGTTCACAACCCTAAAACAGTATTAATGACACCTATCTCATAAAATTGATCTGAAGATTAAATGAAAGGTACTCACCACAGTTCTTGGTAAATAACAAGTACTCAGTAGTTAATAGGTCCATGTGTTCCTCTCAAAGTCCAAATTCATGGTCTGAAAATTCTAGGCATTGAAAAATAATTGCTTTTATTTATTTTTTTCTCTTTTCTCCTCTCTCTTTTTTTTTAAAGTATAGAACAGAACAGAGAGATAACTAGCCTTTTTTTTTTTTTGAGACCTGTTCTCGCTATGTTGCCCAGAGTAGTCCCGATCCCGCGGACTCAAGCGATCCCTAGCCTCAGCCTCTCAGGCAGCTGGGACTACAGTCGCGTACCACCACGCCCAGCTACACTAGACAATAGAATGCTTCTGAAGGAAAAGAGGAATTGCACAGATTTCAGATTTGTCTTACTTGCATTTATTCATTCATTGATTTCACAAATATTTATTGAAAAATGAAAAGCCATCAAGTGGAAACTACTTCAACTTCTCACTCTCACTTGCATGTATACCTCTCTTTCCTTGTTCTCTCCCATTGCATAGCGGGCAGACAAAGCCCTCTTCTAACTAAAGGCTGGACCCTCCACCTATGCTTTGGAGCTCTGGTCTTCTTAGGAGGGCCTTTGCACACATCATGTCTTTCCTACTTCCGACTTCTTTCTCTACAATTATTCCTTTCAGGTCAGTAGTTAAACATACGCAAATATCTCTCATTAAAATAAGTCTTCCTTCGTTCTTCATTCACATCCTTCTCCAGTTCTCACAAACTCCTCTTTCTTTTTCCTGAATTTGTGGAGAATGTTGCTTACATACCTACCTCTATTTTCTCACCTCCCACTTTACCCTTCACCCTATCAATTCAGAGTTTGTGTTTATATTCCTCAAAAACTGTTGTCAATAAGATCATCAGTTTTTATTACTCATTTTACTTGACCATTCCTTCTTTGAAATACTTTCTTCCTTTGACTTCTGTGTCATCATACATTTCTTAATTTCTTCTTTCTTCTCCAGCTGCTCCTTCTTGATCACCTTTGACAGATCCTCCTTTATTCAACCATTAAATATTTTTCACCTTCTGGTCTAACGCACACATCTCTTCCCACTGTGACTTTTTCTCAAGGCAAATGAATTTGTTCCCATGATTTTCTTACCGTTGCTCTATCTAGAAACCTCAAATTCATCCTCCAGGCTCATGAAATCCAATCACCTATAAAAGTTTGCTACCTGAATATTTAGTGGTACCTCAAATTCAGCATGTGTAGGCCTGGACTCATCGTCTTCATCACAAACTTAGTCTTCCTCGCTCTACTGTACTGACTCAATAAATAACAATACCAGTTGCTCTCAATGTCATCTGTGACTATTCTTTCTTCATCATTCATAAAAAACTCATCACAAAATTTGTCATTATGCCACCTACGTACTTTTAAAAACCATTCTTTACTCCATTTTCATCACACTATTTCTTGTTTAGACTACTGAAATAGCCTTGTTTTATTTTTTTAATTTTCAATTTATTATTTTATTTATATATAAATTTCACAACATTGTAATCCCAGGGATTTACTCCCCTCTCCCTCTCCTCCATTCCCCCCCTTTCCTTCCTGCTCAAAGTTGTGTGCTTCAGTTTGGTGCTTAGCTTGTTTTAACTTTTCCTCAGGGCTTTTGTTTATTTTTTCACTATATCCCATATATTAGTGAAACCATTTGACTTCTTTTTCTTTTTGACTTGTTTCTGCTAATATGATTTCTTCTAAGTACATCCATGTTGTCATAAAATCGTCGAATTTGTCATTTTTAATTGATGAGTAATATTCCATCGTGTATCTATACCACTTTTTTTTTTTCATCCAGTCATCTGTTTTGGGGTATTTAGGTTGCTCCATGTCCTTGCAATTATAAATTATGCTGAAGTAAACATCCAAGCACAGGTGTCCTTTTGTACCCACATTGAGGTCTCTTTTAGGTAGATTCCCAAGAGAGCAGTTGCTGGGTCATATGGTAGTTCCATTTTCATTAACTTGAGGGTCCTCCACACAGCTTTCCATAGTGATTAGACTAGTTTACATTCCCACCAGCAGTGTAGTAGTGTTCCTTTCTCTCCATATCCTCGCCAGCAATTTTTGTTGCCCGTTCTTTGGATGTGGGCCATTCTTACTGGTGTAAGGTGGTATCTCATTGTGGTTTAGATTTGAATTTCCCTTATTGTGAAATAACCTTGTTTTTAAAAGGACAAACTTGTTTACATCATGCTCAATGATTATGATTGCCCACTGCAATAAAGTTCAAAATCCTTGATAGGATTCACAGGACTTATATGTTCTGCTCTCTGCCTGCATTTCCAACTTCCTGTCCCTTCCCACTTCTTAATCTCTTCAGCCATATTGGTCTCCATATTGGTCAGCCATATTGGAAAGACTTTGCTCTCTTTCCCTCTTCTATCAATTTGTACCTACTTACCTATTTAATTGAAATCATACATATAAAAACTTGAATCATACATATAGAAACTTGAACCTATCATCTCTAAAGTGAATACAACAATATAAACTAGCTTTACCTCAGTAAACATAATTGGAAATATACATATTCACACACACACACACATATATATACATACAAATGTGTATATGTACATGTTTCTTGCATATCAGGGTGTATTTTATTTATCTTTTTATCTGTAGCATTCCATTTGGTGTTTGGAACAAAGCAAATGCTCAATAAATGTCTGGATTGAATTGACAAAATTCCAACTGACTGGATATGGAGTTGAAGGACTATGAAAAATTAAAGATAAATACTGAAGAGTTATCTAGCTTTTAACAGAAATGGAGCAGTTGATAAAGTAGGGCGCTTTAGAAAGTAAATATATGTAGTTCTCATATCTATTGATAGTGATGCTGACCTAAGAGAGAATTTATACTGCATAAGGTCAGTAAAGCAATGGAATCCTGAAAGGGCCACTTGTAGATCACCTGCAGGGTAGGGGCAGTCTGCATAGTGTAGAGGACTAGTGCAGGTAATACATCTAATTTGCCTAAGACAATCCCAGTTTACTCTGGTTGTCCCACTATGATAATGCATGCCCCCATGTACTCTCAAACGAATCCAAATAAGTAAAATAGTCAGTTTAGCAGAAGACCATGTGAATGTAGAAGAGGTGAGTGAGTTGGGGAAGAACACTTTAGGATTAGAGCATGGCAAAGAATTAGAGCCATTTCAAGCTACATAGAGTAAAGGGATATACTGAACTGAATGACATTTTATGAAGTACTAACTACAAAATGAAACAGCTGGTCACTTTTTAAGAAGCAATGTTACTTAATTATAAAAATTGATGAGAGATATTTTCATCTATATTTTACAGATAAAATCATTAAAGCTCAGATTAAGTAACCTGTTCAAAAGGCTAAAATACAACTAAAAAGTAAAAAAAAATAAAATAAGATAAGCTAGAAAGTAAAATTTACTATAACTAAATAATTGGGAAAAGTTAAAGGAAAAAATATCTGGAAGTCAGTAAAAGTCTCTTCTCTGATAACCTGCAAGCATTTTGAGTAAGAAGGAACCAGGCATGGAAATGATTCTACCCATCTTACAGGGCAACCACAACAATAAAAATGCTTCATTGTAACTTGTAAAATCAGTGTCCACTGTACTGTGGAGTAATGAAATTCACTGTAAGACATCTTTCTTTTCCCAGGAGAGAAGGGACTTCAGGAAGTAACTTCAGTGAAACGAAAAACAGACACTTCCACACTGGGACACACCTGGCTTCATAATAAGTTTGTAGGTGAGAAAAAATTAATATTTGGGGCCAAAGGAAATTAATCTTGGATAAAATGAATGTCAGAGAGGATAGCATTGCCATAAAACAAACATGGAAGGGATGAACTAATGAGAGCATGGAAATACATGTGTAGAAGTGAAAATTACTCTAAAAGCTGAATAGAAGCTAACTAGCTGAGTGACAACATGGAGGAAGGTGTGGAGTGGCCACGCAAGACAAAGAAATCTAAACATTTCATGAGAAGGACTTAAAGATTCTAAGTTGGAGGCAGGGCACGGTGGTGTGTGCCTGTAAACGGTAGCCTAAGAAGCCGTGGAGGGGACCGGGGATTGTGGTTCGAGTGTCGTCCAGGGCAACATAACAAGACCTAGCCCCCCCAAAAAATAGTTGGGCGTGGTGGTGTGCACCTGTATTCCCAGCTACCTGGAAAACTGAGGCTGGGGATTGCTTGAATCTGTGGTCTCCGGGCAACGTGAACCTGTGGTTCCATCAGCAAAAATAGGGAGACCTGGCCGGGCATGGTGGCTCATGACTGTAGGTGCATGCAGCCTAGGAAGCCACGGCCGGGGCCATGAATCGTGGTTCGAGTCCCGCAGGGGGCACCTAGTCCCTCCTCTCCCCCCCCCAAAAAAAAATAGCTGGGTGTGGTGGCGTGTGCCTGTAATCCCAGCTACCTGGGAAGCTGAGGCTGGGGATTGCTTGAGTCTGTGGTACCCCGGGCAACGTGAGCCTGCGGTTCCACGGACAAAAATAGCAAGACCTAGTCTCAAAAAAAAAAAAGCAAACAAACAAAACAAACAAACAAGAGAGACCTGGTCTCAAAAAAAAAAAAAAAAAGATTCTAAGTTGGAAAAAGGGTCAACTCATGTGATGATTCCATCAAAGTGAGTGAAAATTGCATTTTACCAGTAAATATCCTTCAATCTTTCCCAGGAGCTAAATAAGGTGTTCTTTACTATGCAATAACAGTAGTTTCACTTTTTACTGCCTTACCCATTGAATGCTGCCTACTAAGCAATTATACCTCAGCTTTGTTTCATCATTTTCTTCCCTTTCTTTTGAAGACTAGAAAGAAATGAATGCAACATGCAGAGAAATGAATGCAACAATACACATCCACTTCAGAAGATCTGTTTTAAGAAGCACTTGGCAAAAATGGATTGTATTTTAGAACACTTTTAGTATGTATGTCTTTCATGAAACAATGTAGCCCAATGAAAGAGTAAGTACTGTTAACCAAGAAAACAAGAAATCCACTAGTTATGAAGCTTACATATATCATATACTTTATTATTCTTAAAATCTACCTATATTATAATGGTTTTTTAAGTGGCAAATTCTACACAAAAGTAAGGTATGCGCTGTTAAGAAATGCCTTTTAAATATTAAATCTATTTTACTCATATAAATATCAATAAATAATACCACTTTCCTTGTTGCATTACTTTTTACTTGCAATAATCTGAAATTTAACTGAATAAAACTTGTGAATCTTAAGATTTAGAAGAAATACTTGAGTTCAAGTTCAAGTTTATATTTAAAAAATAATTCAAATTATATAGGCTCCACTTAATTTACATATTAGTCAATCACTAAACAAACATTTGTTCAGTGTTTACTGTGTGTCAGGAATTATGTTAGGCTCTGTGGGGGAGTGATACAAAGTACTATATTTCATCAAATCAGAGACAGTTTGGATTACAAGAAGCATCCCAATTTTCAGAGCTGTCAAAATGGAGAAAAATATGTATCTTAGAAGTGATTCTATGTGGGTAAAAACAAAGAGCTTCCACCATGAGAAAATAATGAAAGCTGGCTATAAGAAGTACCAAGAGAGTATTGGATACAAAAGGATCTCAGAAGTTCTTAGAAGTATAAATTGCAAGGAGCTGAGGGGTGAAGGAAATGTTCTAGGTATGATACCAGTTTTGTTTTGTTAATGTATTTTTTATTGATTCTATAAGGTATTGGCAAACAAGGAACAGTTTTAAAACTAAACTTCATGCTTTCCCTTTTTCTATATAGCAACTTTAAATTTTAAGACTTTTGAATTCTATTCCAACCCAAAACCATGATTTTTATTTGTACTGAAAAATTTAACTTAACACAAAGAATGACATAAATTAAAAATTAAGCAAATAGATAAGATACTAAAACAAGAATAAAATTTGGGAAATTGACCCAAATCATTTCAATTTTGAGTTGCAAAAACAAGTAGAAATATTTTGAAATAGTAGTTAAGGCATCATTTATAATTGAAGAGTGAAAATAAAATAAATGTGCTCCAGTGGAAGTCTAAATCATATCAGCATCTGCAGATCAAGATTCCATTCCTGATCCACTACAAAGCCCCTTCTTCCACACACCAAACCCCAATCTATGACACCAAGATCTTCAGCCCCTGATTAAAAAGGACACTGGTAGATCCTGTCCCTAGGAATTTAATCTTCTTAGGACCTCTGTTTATCCCTCTCTTCAAAGAACTTTGAACTTCAAGCTTCTTAACTCCCACAACCATCCACTGCTTTCTCTACTGTGACTAGTCATATCTCTGTATGAAAAGAAATACAGGACCTTCCAGGTCTTGGCTGACTTTTAATAAGTTATTCTTGTATCCACTGCTCTCTAAGAGTCACTTGGGGCTAAAGATGCCCTCCTATTTTCAGATGTCAAAGCCTCAAATGGAGTACCTGCTCTCTTCCCGTATTTATCCTTCATTCCCAAAATACAGTTCCTTTAACCGAATTCATCCTCTTGTTCTCTTCCTGGGAAAATTTTCCATTTGCCCTTTACACATTCACTCTTCTCTTTCTTCTGTCACTTTCCTGAATGTTCCTTTTACTTTTTGCCTTGTATATAACTCTGGCTTTCCAAGCCACTTTCCCTGCAGCCCCCTCTAGTGAAGATTGCTCCTGTTTTCACATTTGTGTAGCACTAGATGCTGAGGATACTTCCCCGTGCTGCTCAAGAGTCCACTGCTTCTCTGTTCCTTCCGTGAACACCCCTCCTACCCTTTTCCCGTTGGTAATTGTAATCTATCTACCTTCTGTGTGCTTGTCATTCACAGAAGACACCAGGTCTTGTCTTATTGTTTTCTCTTGTCCCAAGTCCTTCCATTTTTCTAAGTTATATCAGAATCCTCATAAAAGACCCACCTCCTCTTCTAATGTTCTTTTACAATGCCACAGACCCTCCCTGGACCATGTCACCATCACCTGAAACTTCTTCACTTTCTTTACTTCAAAAATCCCTGACCCTAGGAATTCACTTTTTGACCATAAACACCACCCTTACAGCTTGCTTATGAAACTAACCATACTGCAATTGTTTTTCTTTACATTTGCATATCAGATTATTGATTATTTTACCTTCTATTACTTCCTTTCTGGTTTCATGTCTCTATTTATCTAACCTAGAGCTCATGGTCCATCATTTTAGTCACTCTCTTAGAATTACTCTGAATTCTGTCTTTGAGTTCTCGTTCTTTGTCTTCTAAACACCACACTTTCCTGATTTCCCTTACTTCTCTAAAAGACATTTTTAATAGTTCCTCCTCTGCTAGTAAACCATTAAATATGAGAGTGTTTAGGGACTCTGTCTTAGGAGCACGCCTCCTTTAATTCAATACCCTTTCTTTAAAAAAGCTCAACTCTTCCTGTGGCTATCAGAATATATTCCTCAAATTCGTACTTGAGTTCAGAATTGTTGTCTGAATACCATTTGATATATATCTAACTGTTCTTCAAATGAATATCTCCACGGTACTTCCAACTCAGCATATTACAAAGTAAACTCATGACTTTCCCATTAAGTTTATTCCTTCCAGAAATCTGAGTCATCTTTGACATCTCCCTCTCATATCTTCCCATAGTTAAATAATCATTAAGACATATTAATTCTTTCTCCAAACTATTTCTCAAAATTTATCTGCTTTTCTCCATCTCTGCTGTCACCTCCTTGATCCAAGTCACTATCATTTTCACTCACATTGAGGTATTTACTCAATACCTACCATGTGCCGTGATTTGCACGTGCCAAAACAAACAGCTTCAAAGGAGCTTCTTGCTTGGGTCACTTAAATAACTATTCTCCCTGCAATCATTCTTTGCCCTCTTCAGTTTATTTTCCACCATTGAAGACAGACTGTGTGTGTGTGTGTTTTAATGCAAATTTGATTTTGTTACCTCTTGGTGTAAGGACTAAACTAGATTATGTATGTAAAGGATTTAGTGTCTGGGGCATGATAAAGAGTCAATAAATGCTAATTGGTGGTGATACAGTGAATAATTCAGTAAATGATTTGGAATAACTGACCAGTCATTTACAAAAAAAGTAAGCTTACTTTACCCCTACCTCATTCCTTAGAACCCCCCCCTCTGCTGCCAAAATGAGGGGAAAAATGAAACTCTAAACATATCTGAAGAAAACATGGGTATTTGTATATTCTTGATGGCAAAAAGGAACTTTCAAAACATTTCCCAAAAAACAAAAGCTATAAAGAGAAAATAATAACCACATACAAATACAAACATCTGCACATCAAGAAATGCCATAACTAAGACTGAAAGACAAATGACAAATAGGGAAAATATACTTAATTTTTTAAAGGAGAATATTTCTGTAAGTCAACAAGAAAATATTAACAACCCACTAGAAAAAAGACAAAGTTTATGAAAAGACAATTTATAAAATAAGAATTATAAGTGGTTAAATGGCTTAGGAAGATTGACTAAGACAAGGAAAATGAACACTCACTGGCACTTTACTTGGAAGTATAAACTTGAACAGTCTTTCTGAAAATAGTTTGGTGATGGGTGACATAAAATAAAACGTGTATTCTGTCTCTAGAAATATATCTTAAAGAGATAACTTAAATGGTTCAAAAAGATGTATCCAGCTGGGCATGGTGGCGTATGCCTGTAGGTGGCAGCCTAGGAAACCACAGCCCAGGCCAGGGATCGTGGTTCGAGTCCCACCAGGACCACATAGCGAGACCCAGTCTCAAAAAAATAGCTGGGCGTGGTGGCGCATGCTCGTAATCCCAGCTACCTGGGAAGTTGAGGCTGGGGATTGCTTGAGTCCGTGGTACCCCAGGTAAAACCAGCGAGATCTAGTCCCCCCCCCAAAAAAAAAGATGTATCCTAGGAATGTTCACTGCATAATTTATAAAGTTGGGAACAAATATTTATCAAAACAGCAAAAGTCTTTTGGGGTCCCTTTCCCCCCTCAAAATGTACAGCATTATAATTCAACACCTATATATACTGCATTATGATTTCCAACATGAGTTTATTTCCCACACATCACCATACAATTGATGTCTGCTACTCAATTTACCTACTCCTGCTTCCTTTCCCCTATGGTAACCACCATTTTGTTCCTGTAATCTTTAAGCTTGTTTTTTGTTTTGTCTGTTCTTTTAGTTTATCTTTCTCATATGAATGAAATCAAATGGTATTTGTCTTCCTCTGTCTGACATTTTGTTTAGTATAATCCTCTCTAGGTCCATCCATGTTGTTGAAAATGATATAATTTCATCATTTTTTACAGTCGAGTAGAATTCCATTCTGTAACTATACTACATCTTCTTTATTCATTCATGGGAATTTAGGTTGTTTCTGTACTTATCTATTAAAAATAATGGTGCAGGCAACATAAGTGTGCATGTATTTCTTCAAATTAGCGTTTTTTTGTATTCTTTGACTAAATACACAGATGTGAAATAGCTGGATCATATGGTATTTCTATTTTTAATTTTTAAAAGTATTTCCATAATTTTTTTATAATGGTTGTTCCAGTTTACATTTCTATTAGCAATGCACAATTATTTCCTTCTCTACACATCCTTCTCAATACATTTCTTGTCTTTTTGATATATGGCATTCTCACAGGTATGAACTGCTAATCTCATTGTGGTTTTGAGTTGCATTTCCCTCGTAATAAAAGATGATGATGACCTTCATGTACCTTTGGTAATCTGTATATCTTCTTTAAAGAAGTGTTTATTCAGACCTCTGTTCATTTTTTGTTATGGTGGTGTGTCAGTTTGTTGTTGACTTTTGGTCCTGGTCTTTAATGCTGGGATATAGAAATTACCAAGAGATAAACCTTCTTTTGTGGAGTTTACATCCCAAGGGTCAGAGAGACTAATAAGCAAATAAGATAATCTCAAATAGTGACAAATACTTTAAAGACATAAACCCAGGTGCTATCATCAATAATTAGGAAACAGATACCTTTAGAAAGAAAGAATAGTCAGAAAAAACTTCTCTGAGGAGATGACATTAGAACTGTAATTTGTTTGTTTTGTCATAAGAGGTGCAGTTTGAGGGAAGACTAGCGTAGTCTCTCCACAAATCATAGCCTACAGAGTAAAAGGATACTACAACTGTTAATACCACTACTTTATAAAACACTCTTCTCTTATAACTCTAAAAGAAAGTAAGCAAACATGAAAAAGAAACAAGAGGTCCTATGTATCAATTGTCTTGGAGTTCTGATTGACTTTGTTTACTTGTGTGCCTTTCTTTTGATTAAAGAAAACTGGAAGGTATCACAAAGTAATTCTTCCACAACATCCATATACTAAATGTGTAAATATAATGTGGTGCATGGAAAAGAAAAAGAAACAAAGGAACATGGCATGTAAGCAGTAGGGAAATGACTGAGAAAATATAACTGATCCAAAGGAAATGGTTCATAGTATGGAAGAAATTTTTAAAATATGTGAAATAAAAGAATTCAAAAATAATATGATAAAACAACAGAATGAGGTGAATTGTAGAGCAGAGAAAACTAAGGACTCAACGTTGTGTAACTTATAAATAGGTTAAACAACAAGAACTGATTTTCAGTTTAGTGAATCAGAGAAAATCTAAAAAATATGGGAGATTTTTTATAATATTGAAGACAGAGAAAGATGAGACAGCCAAAGGGATCTTCAATGTCCTTGAGGAATTCAAAAGAAAAGGTGTTTCATAAAGCAAAAAGCCCAGTTAAAAATGGGGAGAAGTAAAAAGACACTTCTCCAAAGAAGAAATAACAAATGGCCAACAGGCATATGAAAAAATGCCCAACATTACTGGCAATTAGGGAAATGCAAGTCAAAATCACAATGAGCTACTACCTTACACCAGTAAGAATGGCCCACATCACAAAAACAGGCAACAACAAGTGCTGGCGTGGATGTGGCGAGAAAGGAACACTCTTACACTGCTGGTGGGAATGTAAACTGGTCCAGCCACTATGGAAACTGTGTGAAGGACCCTCAAACTAATGAAAATGGAACTACCATTTGACCCAGCAATCTCTCTTCTGGGAATCTATCCAAAAGAGACTTCAATACTTAAACAAAGGGACACCTATACTCGGATGTTTACTGAAACACTATTTATAATTCCAAGAACATGAAAACAACCCAAATGTCCCAAAACAGACAAACGGATGAAAAAGATGTGATATGTATACACAGTGGAATATTACTCATCAATTAAAAATGACAAATTTGATGAATTTATGATAACATGGATGTACCCAGAAGAAATCATATTAACAGAGACAAGTCAGAAAGAAAAAGACAGAAACCAAATGGTTTCACTAATATATGGGACATAGGAAAAACAAGCAAAAGGCCAGAAGGAAACATCAAAACAAGTTAACAACCTAAACCTAACAAACCTAACAAACTAAAATACCTGGGGAGGGGGAGAAGGTGGGAAGATGGGAGGGAATGGTCAGGGAGGGAAGGTGGTGGGTGATCCCCAGGGAATACAAAGATATGAAATATATATATATATTTAAAAGAATTAACCAAAAAAAAGGTGTTTTAATATACAAAATAAAAAAATTTTCCTGATATGGAGAACTGAATCTACACATGAAAAACACGCACACACACACACACAACCAATAATAAACAACTGAAACCCAAACATATCTTACATTCTTCTGTTTTAAGGATGAAAAAGGGATTCCTCAGTCATCGAGGCAGAAAAATCCCATTAGTTGAAAGAAGGAAGAATCAGGCTGCCTTAGACTTCACAGCAACACTCAATGACTGCAAAGTTTCTAGGGAAATAAAATTGAGCTCAAGAATATTACATCTGGTTAAGTTGTCATTTAAGCAAACAAGGCAAAGCAGACATTCTCAAATAAGGAAGGACTGAGAAGATAAAGGACATATGATCACATCCTGAAAAAAGAAAAGATACTTAAGATAAAATAAGATTAAACAAGAGATGAATGAAAAATGCTGGTGTAAGGACAAAAAGCAACACAACACCAGAAAAACAATGGAGCAGTGACTTCAAGGTTCTGAGGTTTTGAAAGAAATTGCAACCCATGAATTTTATTCTTAGCTCAGTTTTCTTTCAAGTGGAATAGCAAGTCACAATATGATAGATACTTCCAAATGACTCTCCAAAAAAGCAGTATCAATGCATATTCCATGAACTGTATTTGCTACTGTTTCCCCATACATTCATCAATTGTATTAAAGATGTTACCAATTTTTCAGTTAAATAGCAGTTACATATCCCTCTCATGGATCTTTTAAAAATTATATCAAACTCATGGAAGGGGTCTATCACTGCTATTTTAATTCTATCTCCTTCATTAAATGTAAATTTGAATCATTGTTCAAATATTTATTAGACATACTAATACTGATCATACCTTTTGACTTTCTTGATTCAAATCCTATGCTCATTTTCACAATGTTATCTTTTCCTTGTCCCACATTAGATTTTCTATATATGTTATCCATATGAATCTGTTAGTATATATGTTACAAATAAGTCAGTCTATCATCTCTTTTAACTTTGTTTTTGGTGGTTTTCATTGGGTCAAATTTTTACTTACATTATTTCCTTTACAACTTCTTAAAAACACCACTTCAACCATAAAATTTAAAACAATTCTTCTATATTTTCTCCTCATCTATGCTTCCTCTTTTTCACTTGGACCTGTACTTATCAGATTCATGTAAACTAATATTATTAGATGTTGATAATCAGATTCCCATAAACAGTTGAGACATAATTTTCCATAAACTAAAATGGTGAGACCTAATCAGAAGCACCCATTTCTGTCTGTAGATATCTGGTAAGCAGAATTAGTAAGCCAGCCCTGATGGCATTTCCAGAACTTGTAATTAAAAGAGAGGGATATTTTATTCTTGAGGTCAAACATGAGAAGAGAGCATGATCTCTTCTGGCCAGAGGAAATAATACAGCCTGGAAGACTAACAACTGAAATGTTCAAGTTCCCCTGTTACCAATATCTTTTTCCCAAGGATTCTGTTAGATGATTTCAGCTAATGTTTATTTCTCTGGCTTTTCTCTATTTTGAGTTTCATTATAGCCGGCATTGCAGCTTTCTTTCCTTAGATGTGCTAACACTGCTGATTAGTAGTCAAGTAACCATTCCCAAAGGCCTAGGAGAGACGGGGGTTCCTTTCATCACCTGCTGATTAAGTTAAATTCTCTCAATGGCAATTTTCTGTATTTGTAAATTCTAAGTACTAACTACAACAATTTCATCCAGGAAGAGACTAACTTGAAGAAAAAAATTACTGAACAATACAGTTGTATATAAGAGAATGATAGAATACAAATAAGTTACTGAGGTTTTCTTTTTTTTTTTTGCATATGGCTTTTATTTCTTATTTTGCAGAGCCTTTGTTTTGTTTCTAATTAATATAGTTTGACATTCATTGCAGACTTTTCTGATGTGAACATTGAAATTCCTTCATTTTTTTTTCCTACTTTTAAAAATAATTTATATATATATATATATATTTCACATCCTTGTGTTGCCCGAGGATCACCCACCACCTCCCACTCATTCCCCCCAAGCTAGGTAACAAATGAAGAAGCTGGTGCTGTACTCTAGACAAGGCCACCTCCAAGGACCTACTCATCTCTATAGCCTTGGTGAGCTAGAACTTTCCATTACTTTAAAAAACATTGTGCTAAAATATTGCTTGTCTAGTTAATTAACTAATCCTCTTAATTTGGCTTTACAATATCTTTCTTGGTATAATGTCAACCATTTGTTGAGATTCTACAATATGATGTGATACACACACATACACACACACATATTCTAACAACCCTATAATGATTAACAGATGAGCAAAGTAAAGTTCAGAGAGTTTTAAGACACTTTTACAAGGTTTAATAGCTTGAAAATGATAGCCCAGACACCAAATAACATTACAAATTAACAGATGTGAAGTTTTACCACTTTTTTTGAAAACAATAATTATTTTCGACAAAACTTGAGCCACAGATCAACTAAACTAATGGTTTTCAAAGTTCTTGACAGTGCAAACTTACTGAAAAAACAAACAAATATGCATTTCCCCTAATATATGTATATTTACTCCTAAATTACCATTAGCTAATATCTCAAGTTATACTATATACTAGAGCAGATTCATTATAATGTATGTAAATCCATATTTCAGATGTTCTTAATAATTTCAAAAAGTGTTTGCAGACATGATTAATTTGTCATTATTTCTACCTGATAATCTGAGCGTGCCCACTAGGAGCAGACGTGTTACTTGTGCTTGCACTTTTTGTATTATTTCCAAGTCATGTTTTGTTTTGTTTGTTTTTAAGAAACTAGGTCTTGTTATGTTGCCCGGGATAGTCTTGAACCTGTGAACGCAAGTGATCCCAGCATCAGCATCCCAGGTAGCTGGGATTACAGATGCTCACCACAATGCCCAGCTCCAAGTTTTCTTTGCAGGAAAACCACATGTCCATTCTATGAAGATGTTTGGCTAAAACTACTTAATATCACGAGTAAATCCTGAAACCAAACACAAGTTAACTATAATATCAGAAGCATCATTATTCAGCCACCATACTAAATTCCCAGTCTCCCCTCAGGCTGCATCATCTCTCATATGATAGGTAACTGAGTGACTTACCAGTGAAGGTGTCTCTCCCAGTGTGTGTCAAAATACAGTAAAACCCAATTTATTTCTTTTTTCTACATTAAAGATACATATAATTGCCATTCTAATACTTTACTCCTGACCCAAGGATTCATCTTTGAAGACCCCCTAGGCTAGAGGATTGCCTCAAGTACTAGGTCAGAAGTTTTCTCACTGACTTTCCAATTCTTAATCCAGAGACTTCCCCAAATACTGGGACTTTTTTTGTTTTTTTTTTGTTGTTGTTGTTTTTGAGACTAGGTCTTGCTTTTTTGCCTGGGGAACCTCAGGTTCACATTGCTGAGGGTACCAGGACTCAAGTGATCCCCAGCCTCAGCTTCCCAGGTAGCTGGGATTAGAGGCGCATGCCATCATGCCCAGCTGTTTTTTGAAACTAGATCTTGCTATGTTGCCCCGGGTGGGTCTCAAACCTGTGGACACAAGCATTCCTAGTCTTAGCCTCACTCCATAGGCTGCAATTAAAGGCATGTACCACCGTGCCCAGCCCCAAAATGCTGTTTCAAGGAAAAAATATGTATATCTGGGTGGAGGCCTGGTGGATGAGTCCACTCTGTTTCTGGAGCACGGGGGAGATTTGAGGACTTGGTCCAGTCATCTCAGTTTTAAGTTTCCAAGGCCTAGAAGAATCAGAGCAAAACCCTAGAACTCAGTTCAGTCCCCTTGCAACTATAGGAAGACACAGAATCTCAGCTTTCAGGAGAAGCTTGTTTCACTGAAGAGGAAGATATGGGGTAAGGTGACCAAGGTCTCCAAGAAGCCCATGGCTCTGGAACTTTCTGGGACCCAGGCAGGGTCACCTCCACCCTATTTCTGCTTTGACTCGTGGCCAAGAATCTGGATGTTCCTTCTCCTGGAGATGACTGCTTCCCCATCCCCCTGCAGCATTCAGGAGGCCCAAAATTCAGAGGCAACAGGGAGAGCAGCAGAAGCTGCTGATTAGGGCAGTACCAGAAGTGGGCAGCCCAGGATGCAGGGCCATACTCCCATCACACAGATATCCTGCCCCGGGACAGTGCCTGCTGTGCTCCCCCATTTCTCCTTTACCCCTGGCTCTCCCACTCCTCCCCTTCTCCCACTCTGCAATCTCTTCCACAAATGTTCCAGACTGTGCTCTGAAAGGCAAGGATTTGTGCTGGACACCATTCTGCAGCCCATTCACCTAGCACTGGGCAATCACTTAATGCCACAGAAGTGCTGGCAGTCCTTTATCATCTGGAACCCCACTCTTTGTCTTCCCAACACCTTCAGAGGTAGAATTTTCTGGACTTCATGCCTGGACTATGGACTCTGGGGGAGTTCAGTATGGAGTCTCATCAGCATACTACCACACACATCACTGAATCCTCTCCTCACATCCCCTTCCCTGTGAAAGACTTAGAAATGTGTTTCTAAATAACTAGGTTGGGTGCCATAAGCCCCTCACACATTTCTTCCCAATAAGCAACAGAAACTGTTCTTGCACACTTACTTATGCTATACACTTTCTATGGACTAACTGAATCCTCAGAGCAGGTTGGTGATGACATAATCACATTTCTAGAGAAGGAAACTGAATCCCAGAGAAGCTAAGACCTTTGCCTAAGGCCACCTAGCTAGTCAGTGGTGACGTTGGTATTTGATCCCCAGAAATCCAGTTCTGCTCTTAGCCATTATATACACACTGACATAAATTTTATATAGAAAATGGATGTTTTCTCAACTTGCATAATATATGAATAAAAATATGACAGGATATGTCACTGCTTTCTATCACACAAACTATACAAATGCAGCTTCAAGATAAGTCTCCACAGCTGTCTTCAGCCAAACTCTTGGTGCCCTAAAGATCTTTCTACAAGGGCCAGGAACAGTGGCTCGTGCCTGTAAACTTCAGCCTATGAAGCGGCCGGGACTAGAGATCGCAGTTTGAGTCCTGCCTGGGGTCTGTAGCGAGACCTAGTTCAAAAAAAAAAAAGAGGCAGTTGCAAACTTTTAGGGAAGAAATGACAGTGGGCTGGGTGTGGTGGCGCGTGCCTGTAATCCCAGCTACCTGGGAAGCTGAAGCTGGGATTGCTTGAGTCTGTGGTACCCCAGGCAACGACAGCCTGCAGTTCCATGGGCAAAAATAGCGAGAGCTAGTCTCAAAAAAAAAAGATCTTTCTACATAGAAATTCTGGAACTGCTACTCAGAGGTCCTTCATCTGGTTCCTCCTTGAGACCCTTGATTTCCCAGAGATACCTTCATTGGTGGTCCTGTCTGCTCCCAAAGATATTCCTCTCCACTCCTCAAGGGAACACCTGCAGTGCTCACTAGTTGAATGTTTACTCCTCCTTCTGGAATGAAGATGAAAGCAAGCAAGGAGAACTGGGTACACAGACATCCATCAAGTAGGCTTTTGATCTGTCTGCCTGGGAAGCAGATTTCACACCCACGCCAAATGCAACAAGTTTTACTAGTCAAGTTTCCTGTGATAGCCTGTCCAGTCTGGAATTGAGTCTGCACAGTGGTGTGGCTTCTCAAGACCACACCCCCCAACACTCAGGGTTTGCTCTGAAATGGGTGTAGTGGACACTGCAAATGATAGTACAGAAATTGCAGTCCTGGACTGGATTGAACCTACTGTCCTGGACTGGATTGAGCCAAGTGCCTACTATGTGCAGAGCCCAGCCCATTTCTATACTTGTTACCCCAGTCAATGGGATGGGAGAGACACTTTCTGGGCACCAAGATCAGTTTTTCCCAGGACTGCCACCTTCGAACCCTTTAATTCTGATGCAGGATCAGGTAGGTAACCTGGGTGCAAGTGAAAAAAACTGTCTATGGCTCTCTGAAGTAAAAGGGATTTAGCAAACAGATGAGGGGACCATCAGGAGAGGCTTCCAGGTGGCAGCTGGAGAACAAGAAAAGCAGTCAGTAAAGAGAAGAAGGGCAGGGGACCAGCTGTGGCAGAGGCTAGACAGCTGGCTGGCCAGAAGAAACCCTTTAGGATGTCGTTCAGGGCCCAAGATGCACCCTCAGCAGGGTAAGTTATTGCAATGCCCTTGCAAATATAAAGTGCTGTACAAACACTAAATCTAGAATGGCTAATAATTTTGTTATGTTAAAGCATTCATGTCAGGTAATTAATGTACTCATTGTGATCATTTAATTTTATGGCAGGTAGTATAGGGCTGGACAGAAATAGGGCTCTTTGGCCCAGCCATCTCATTTCTCTTCAGATAAGCCAGCACCACAGTCTCCCTGATCTGTTGCACCACGGTTCTGCTGGAGGTGGCTGCAGCAGGGCCTCAGTTCACAGATCCTGGGGCTCCCGGTTTAAGGAATTTCCTTTTCCTTGGCCCCTGGAGCCTAGAGGCCCTAGTGCCCCCTGGTGGTGCCTCAGGCAACACCATTTCCTCAAAAGAAATTCATTGTTAATTAACCGAGAAAGAAAAATTAGCCTCCTCACTTGATGATAGAAACTCCTTGCTTGAAGAGAGTACCTCAAACCCATCAGGGCCTATGCACGGTAAGGGGTAGTTGATGTTGTGGCAGATGCTCCTAAGGGGCCCGGCGTAGTCAAAAACTTTGTTGTAGTTGATGCACCTGGAGGAAACCAAGAGGTCCAGGTACATGGTCCAGAAAACCCTGAAGGGAGACTGTTCAGGATCCTGACCAGAGGGCAGGCCTGCTCTGTGGAGAGGGAGCAGCCTAGTGCCTGGCCCAGTCTACTGAGGGCTTAGCTTGCATCAGGGACACTTCGCCCCTCTGCCCTCTCTTTTCCTTCCCTGGCCATCACACCTTTGTCTCCTCAACAAACCTGAGTCAAGGCAAACCACTCTCATTATTTACACATGGCCTCCTGGTAGCCTCTTCCAGGGGAACCCTTCCTGGTTAAGTAGGTCCCAGAGAAGAATTTCACCTTATATCCGCTCTCAGTGCTATTCTGTATGCCAGCCTGGGGTGGAGCTCAAGAGGGCATAAGACTAGGCCTTGTATTACTTGGAATGAGTCCTGAAGCTCACATACACATCTCCATTTACATAAATATGCACATGGTTATCTCCATCTTGACCTTGATCCCTGTGTGCCCAGAAGTGGAGAACAGATGGCTTCTCAGTAGCGGACATATTAAAGAGTGGATAGAAGAGCATTTATAACTTACAAATTCCTTGACCTTGGTCAGTTCTCATGCTCACAGTCTCTATCTTACTCCTGCTAGATATACCTCATTTCACTGCAGAGACTGAGGGTAGAGAGCAAACTTTTTGCCCAGTAACTGCAATATTTATTACTAATCGGAAAGTCTTTGGGGAAGGTGCTCCTCACAGGGGCTTTCTTTGCTAAAGCTAGCAGGTAAGCCGAGGTTGCGGTACCTGCTCTTGTTGCATCCATGTGCTGGCCGGTCCTGCTCATGCTTAATCTCACATGTACTCTTCCACCTTCAGAGGGTCTGCTACTGGGTCTGCCCAACACTGTGACTTGGTGGTACTTAGGATCTAGTGTTTATAAAAATAAAGCTATAGAATTGGCCTAAGAAACTCTGCAGCAGTAGACTGAACAGGCCCACAAAATGGAAGTGAAGGGAAAATGAAGATGTTTTCTCGATTAGTGTTTTAATTTTCCCTATGGTTTTAATTTTCTCAAATTCCTTCTCTAACATAGCTTACTGTGTGCTAGGTACTGGACTAAACTCTTCACAGGGATTCCTGTAAATTATTGGTTTTATTCACATAATCTATAAAGTTAAGTATTATCAGTAGTAGTAGTATTCCCATGTTATAGAGGAGGAAACTGAGACTTAGGGAGATTAACCTCCTAGGAGCATGGAGCTGGTAACTAGTTTAGCAAAGTCTGAATCTCAGGAATAACTCCATGGCCTGTTCTTTAAATAGCCAGACTATTAGCCATTCTGTTCATGCCAATTATCATGAGAGAGAATAAGGAAAGATCATGTGTGTGTGTGTGTATGTCTGTGTTGGCAGGGAGACTTCTAGAACATCTGTGCTGTACAATGCTGAGGGGCTTCAGGATTTCTACTAGTCCATTTCACCCAGTGAATGTTCACTGAACACTAGAGAATAAAATAGAGTAAAACAGAAGCCTTGCCACTCCCCTTAGGAAGTTTCTTCTATCAGGAGGGTTGCTGCTCAGGGCAAGAATGGAGAAGGGAAGATATCTATAGGAAAAGCTCTGCTCATCTGCCCATGACAGCTCTGAAGGGTAGAGAAGATGGTCTAGCTATTTGACCCTAAGATGCAAGCTGTCCTCTGTCTCTGCTTCCAAGAACTGACCCAGTGGGACCTGAGCAGAGGTGTTGACAGTCTGGTTTTGAAGTCCTTTTCGATCCAGCCTATGTGTCAGTCTCCCTCTCTCAGGGATCTCCAGTCCCCAATGTCTTGGCAGCACCCTGTCCTATTTCATCATTAGAGTGATTGATTACTTTCTGCCTTATGGGCCGAAGTGTCTAATTATTCAGCAGCCACTTGTCTGCTTGCTCCCTGGGTGACTTTTCGAGCTGCAGTTACACCACTGTTCCACTTTTTTTCAGTTCAGCCTGAAAATATCAACTAAATAACAATAAGTTCCATTTAGTAAGCACTTACTGTGTGCCAAAACTACATGACAGATTTTATTTAAACTGGTATCAACCCTATAATAGAGGTCCTACCACTAGAGGTAGAGGATGAGGTTGGCACTCACATTCTGACCACCAGGACCTGGGTTTGCTGCTCTGGCCTCACACAATGCAGAATGCCTCCAGCCATAGCACAGGGGCTTTGGGCTAGTCCTCTTACCCACTCCCTTCCCTGAACAGACATCTATTAGAACAGCTCCTTTCCCTCCACTTCCCTTGTGCTTTTCCTAGCCTTGGCGCACGCTGTTCCTTGTGCCCAGAATCCCTCTTCCCCCTTTTACACTGGTAAAATCCTTATTTTTCAAGCCTTCCTTTAATGTCATTCTGACCTCCCTGCCCTCCCCTGTCAGAATTAATTGCTCTCTCCTTTGTGTTGTTCAACAGCACTTATCACAGGGAACTGTAGTTACTTGTTTCACCACTCAGCCTGGGGGAAGAGACTGCAGGGCTTGGTCTGATTCACCTCCTTGTCTCTGGGACTGCCAGGATGAGTTTGCTGAAGCCCACTGGGATTGGAGCGGGGGATGAGAAGCTTGATTGAGGACATCCCCAGGATGAGACCTGGGCTCTCCTTATACCCCTGCTGTCCAACCTTTCTCCCTGGTAGACCTAATCCAGATTTCAGAGAATGACAGGATCCCCTCCCGGAATACATCTGTCTTCTCTCCCCTCCAGTCGAATCTCCTTCAGTAGCTGGCCTGCCACCTGCCTCCCTCCTGGTGCCCCCTCTAGCTGCAGCTCTCCCCAT
>PVHY01001319.1:37704-164652 GCA_004024945.1 Uropsilus gracilis
TATATACCACAATTTTTTCATCCAGTCCTCTGTTTTGGGGCATTTAGGTTGTTTCCATGACCTTGCAATTATAAATTGTGCTGCAGTAAACATCCGGGTACAGGTGTCCTTTTGTACCCACATTGAGGTCTCTTTTGGGTAGATTCCCAGAAGAGCAATTGCTGGGTCATATGGTAGTTCCATTTTCATTAGCTTGAGGTCCTCCACACCCCTTTCCATAGTGGTTGAACTAGTTTACATTGCCACCAGCAGTGTAGTAGTGTTCCTTTCTCTCCACATCCTCGCCAGCAATTTGCGTTGCCTGTTCTTTGGATGTGGGCCATTCTTACTGGTGTATGTTCAAGCTTTAATCGTCAAGAGTAGTTCCCAGTGGAGTACCACAAAAGCCTTGCCTCCAGTTCTTTTTCAGGATACCAGAAAATAGAGCCCATGGCTTGAAGGAGCCAAATACTGGGCTAAGTGGCAGTGCAATGCACCAACTGTATACTGAGCTTTTAAACAATCCTATCATTTGAATGCATTTACCTAGTCTTTGTTTAAAGATCTTAGTCTGCTGAGGTCCTAGAGGCACCAGGATGGAAAGAAAACATTCTGAGGAAGTCAATGGAATCATGAAAGTTTCCATGAAAGATAGTTGGGGTTGAACCTGAAAGAGCACCTCCAATCCAGAGAGTATATGCTCTCTTCATTCTTAGGGGCAATAAAGTTGGTTGTCACCTATTTCCAGACCAGACTCAGGCTATAACAAATTCAGAGACAAGATAAACCTCAGGACTTCCTACCTATCTACTTCTATTTATCTATTTACTTATTTATTTTTTGTTCTTCCTTTCCTGTCATCTCCCCAGTAGAAAGCTTCTTGAGGATACAGATTCTATGTATTATTACCAATAAATCCTTAACAACAGAAAGAATGGTTGATGCTTAGTAGAAGCACTATAAATATATGTTGACTGATTGATCAATTGGGATTCAGTCTAGATGACAGAAGAGGAAGGTATAATTTCAGTTCTAAGAATTGGGAGATAGCTATGCCTCTTCTTTAATGACCTTGGGTTAAGTAACATCTGTTGTTGATGGTTAGTCTCTCATTTATTTTTTTTTTATACCTGTCTTATACCTGGCATCTTTCTGGATATTACAGATACAGCATGAACATATATGGAAATAATCCTTAAAGGAGAGATAAGGAAATAGACAATTATAAAACAATGTGATAAATTCCAGAATTTATATACAGAATAGAATCACCTAGCCCATTAAATGGGATTAACCCACCAAGGAAGGCATTTTCAGCTTGGGTGGGAACAATGAGGTTAAGGTCAGATTTCACAGAGGTAAGGCCCCAAAATGACACCATTTAAAAAAATATGCAGATGGCAGAAGAGGGCTACATGATGAGAGCTGGACCCAGAAGATGGTTCCTGCTGGATTGGGGGGGGGGGGGAATGTCAAAGCTATCAGTGGCTTGGCTAAGGCTGTTTCCTACCTCAGAAGATGGTACTCAAGATTCCCCAAAGAGTCATAACCAAGGTGAAGCAGCACATTTCTGTCTTTAATCAGACTTCCAGGATACTTTTGGTGCCAACTTAAATAAACTAATCCCACCTTTAGGAAGGCCCTTCAGAAATCTAAACTGTGAGACAAGAACCCTACTCCTTGTAGTTCTTCATTGGGAAGTTAAAGAATGTCAGAGCCCTTGGTGAATTTTACAGGCTTTAATACTGAACCAGGCACACAAGGCACGGAGGGTGGCAGGTAGGCTAGGCAGCAGGAGCAGGAGGGCTGGGAGGCAGGCAAGTAGCTCATCATCCCATGAACCTTTACACTCTCTCTTGGCTTTCCTTGTGTTCCCTTTGCATTCTCCTTGAGTTCTCCTTCCACACTGTCTTTCTCACTCCTCTCTCCACCCAAGAGGCCCTTTTAGCCTTTCCTCCTAGGTCCAAGTGTGCCCACTTACACATGTGCACACCTACTAGGCCAGCATGTACAATCTTGGGAAGGGCACAGTATCACAAGTGCTGGTCATAGAGGTTAATGGCAGAAAAAGCCTGATCAACTTATTTATTCTATATAAACCTCTTAGCCTACAACCTTTCTTCCTTCCTATGAAATTTCTGCTAGGCTTACATCAGAGTAGATAATAAGACTTGTTGAATGAAGGATTCCTGAGGTGTCACTAATATGTAATATCACTTTATGAGCACAGACTCACCTAATGAAAATATTGGGAGATGAAAAAACCGAGGTGGGGGCCCTTGGTGGCTCGAGGCCTTAGAAAGTTTTCGTGTTTAAAACATTTCTCTCTCAGCTCACCAGAGAGCCCCCTTCACGCGCCTGAGTAAGTGCAACCTTAAAACTACAAGTACCATAAGGCAGCCATTGGGAGTCGCCATCTTGACACACTTTAGCGCGCATGTCGGCGGCAGAGCGCGCATTTGGGGAGGAGAAGCCCCGCCCCTCTACAGCCTATTGGTCGAAGGAGCATGCGGCGGGCTCAGCGGTTGGCCGCTGTGCCCGCCCATCCTCTGCGTAGACCTGGGTCAGAGTGCGCGGAGGTGAGTTGGTGTGTTGTGGACTCGTGGTGCTGGCTGCTGCTGTTGAGGCGGCCGGGAACGGGCGGTGGGGAGCAGGCGGAGCTGGCCTTCACTCTGCTTGGCCGGTGCCGTAATCAGCGCAGGGCGCACCAGCCGCCGTAAACTGCCCTGAGCGCCTGCTGAGGCCGAGGGAGACATCTGGGCCTGCACCTGGAGGGAGCCTGCCGCACTGGCCCCGAGGAAGGGGCGTTGCCATGGCGACAACCTCTCCCGCCGCTGACGGGGGGCGGGGGCGGCCCTGGGAAGGAGGGCTAGTCTCATGGCCCCCAGCCCCTCCCCTTACGCTCCCCTGGACTTGGATGGGCCCGAGTTGGGGCCAACACCCCGGGGTGGGTGAGGCGGAGAGGCCCCTTAATATTGGGCCCTAGTTAAGAGGCCCCTTAATAATTGGGCCCTGGTTAATGCATGAGGGGTGAGGGTCGTGGCGTGCACAGTTGTGCAGCTTGGGGTGCTGGCCCATGTGCTCACCCTGGTTGCATGCTCTGCGGAGTGATGGTCTGGTGGAGAGGGAGCGGGGCAGGGCTTTGCAAGATTGACTGTGTGAGGTGATTAAGGGTGCTGACTTCTTACCTGAAATTACTGAGAGGGAGAGAGGTTTGACCAGAGAACATAGAAGTCGAACCAGGAAAGAGTAGACAGAACACCCCCTATCTTCTGTCCCCAAAACACACAGAGACATACAAGATTAGCAGTTTATCTCTGTAGATTGTAGTTGTGGTAGTGGTGATGATGGAAGGAGTAGGGAACCTAATCTGGCTAGTTTTCTGTTTGCTTTTCATGCAAATGATCCAGTGTCAGGTGTTTTTTTTCTAAAACAAAGCTTGAGCTTGGATTGAGACCGTGACTGTAAGTTATTGTGAAATGTAACTGCTCCTTGTTGACTTGAGGATTCTGAAAGTGGCCTCTCATTGGGGATTTGGACTCTGTCCTTAAGGGCTGGATATTGAAACTGATAGTACTGTCATTGCCTGTACTACAGATCTCTGGTCACTTCTTGGCATTGTTTCTCATCAAACATTTTATCAGTCTTCCGGGTGAAGGACAAAAAATAACATGAATCCCATTGGCTGAAGACTCTATTTGAATTATAGTAAGTTGTGATTGGCTGAATGATTTTTGATTGTAGAGTTTCTACTAGAAATTGGCTTCATCAAATTCTGCTTTATTCTGACTTTATCATACACAGCATGCCTTGTTTTAGTGGGTTCGTGTCTGGAGCTTAAGTATATTATACCTGAATCCCCTACCATTTAAAAGCCAATTTATAAACAGGGACTTGGAGTGTGACTCCACTAATGTGTATCTGTGATCTTGGTTAGAAACCCACTTGACTGCCTTTTGGAGAGGTGTTGGGTGGGGGAAGGGAGCTGCCGGGAAGTGATTGATAAGGTTTCCTTTATGGATTCTGTGGTGCTTCACTGGAGCTCAGAGCACTTTGGCAAGTTAAGCACTCCAAATTAAAAGCTCATTAACAATTCCTGCCCAAAGATCCTGTAAATAATCGTCTAGCTAGATCTCAGAGCTTGGCTAAGAGCTCTCTTTCCAACTTGAAATTTCCAAATAAAAGTACTTTATTCCCTTTCATCTTGAAAAGTATTTTCTTTGTGGTGGGGTAAGTTGAGTGGCATTTTCTTAAGGGACCAGAGCAGAAAAAAGTCTTAAGTGTGTAGAGTGGTAGACAGGAATAAATTGGTTCCAGACCTAGGTGTTTCTTTGTGCAAAGGGCATTGCGATCATGCAGAGGCACCTGGGCAACTTCTAGTCCCTTGGAAGATCTAAATTAGGTGATGAATGTGATAGGTGTCCAACAAGGACGTTTGACCTTGAAATTTGGTTACCTTGACTTTGTTAGAACTTCAGGCAGACCAGGAAGATTCCTGCCTGCAAGTATTTTCTGGTCTGTGTGGCCATTTACAGTGTGGCCTATGGGCTTGTGATGAATAATCCCTCCTCTAATCTTGGTCAGTTGCAGAGTTCTGAATATTGTTAGCCTTACCTGTGGAAACATACCCTCCTTGACTAGACCAGAATTCTGGGGTTATCCAAGTATCTAGTGTTTCTAGGATATGGGCCTCATTAGGAAGAAAAAGTATGCTATCAGAGGACATGAAATTCATCATTCCAGAAACAAATACAGTATAAGCAGATTCAGAAAACTCTGTAGTAAAGTAGCACTCACACAGGTAGTTATTATCCCAAAGTAGTTCGAATTTAAGAGTATGAAGTGTAGTATGGTCCTTAAATAGCTGCCCTCTGGGGAGAGTTGGATCGTACATGGAAACAGACTTGTTGCAAAGTTGTGTATTTATCCACAGCATTGGGGCTTTCCAGCTCTCACAGAGCCTTCAGCATCCCCAGCTGCCAATCTTGGCATCTTCGAAGTAAGGAGAGGTGAGAATCACATTGCATGGTCAAATTTGTCTTGATTTTTTTCTTAAGAATGTTGGACTTGGGTGGGGGTTGGAGGCCATTACAGACTATATTGTCTCTAGCTTTTTCTGATAAGACATTGATTGCTCAAGGACTACCAAAATTTAACCGAAATCCGTAAAGTGATGATGGTGGTGATGGGTCCAGATTCTCTTGTTCTGTCATGGTTACTTATGGGCATCTTGAGAGCACCTACATTAGCTTAGTTAAATAGAGCCAGCATGGTTCTTTAACCTGAAAAACATAGATCTTAAGACTATTAAAAAGGACACATTTGATTGGTTTTGATGTTGCATTTTACCAAGACCTTTGGGATCTTGATTTAATTTGAATTGTGGGCCACTTTTGCCTGAATGGTTAGTGTCAGGCAATCTCCATAATTACAAAAATCAGGGTAAAAAGTGAATTCTGTTGTTTGAGATACAGGATCTCTAGGACTGTTGATTCAGTAATTGAGGGCCAGATATTTTGCCAGGTTATGGGATTGCAGTGATGGGCAAGAGAGCCACTGTCTCTGACACCAAAGAGCTTACAAAATCATGAACAAGAGATATAGTAAAGAAGCAATTACAATACACCCATATACGCTACAAGGTAAATATGGATGCATTGGAAGTACTCAGAAAGGTTACTAACCCTGACTGGTAGGCTTAGGGGAAGCTTCAGAGGAAGTAACCTTACCTAGAATTAGATGAAGACATGAGTGTAAATGTCAGCTCTGATGAGTTTGGGAAACTCAGTGTGATTGAAGCATAGTGGGCATAGTGGGCCAGTGGTTAGAATAAAAAACCCTAGGTTGGTAATTTTTTTCTGTAAAGGACTAGGTAGTAAATAGACATTGTGAGTCATTATAACTCTTCATCTTTACTGTTAAAGCATTAAAGTAGCTGTACATAGTACAAAATTAATTAGCATTGCTGTTTTCCAATAAAAATTTGCAGAAACAGGTGACAAGCTAGATTTGGCTCCTGAACTATAGTTTGTCAACCCCTGGATTAGACTCTGCTAAGAGTAGTAGGAAGCTATCTAAAGATTTTAGACAGTGGGCTAACTTTAGGTTTGTGTTTTAGAAAATTTGCTCAGATTTCAGTGTTAAGAATAGATGGAATAAGACAATGCTGGAGGCAGAGATTGACCATGACAGTTACATGCACAGCATTTTATATTTCCCTTTTGAGGCTGTATTTTGACTCTTAAAAATTGAATATAACTGAATCTTCCCATATTTGTGTATACTAATTCTCTTTACTAATTTCCTGGCTATCAGAGTTTAATGGATGTCCATTGAAGAATGTATTACTGATAGACAGGAAAAGTTGGGGTGAGAGTGAATGGAAAGGTTTTGGCAACTATTTTCTACAGAAAAAAATAGGAAATATAGCCCTGGTAGGGATCTTGGCCTTGACTTAATGCCAATTACCTTGAACTTTACATACTATGCACAAAGGAGGATCCATTTGCCTATTTGTTTTAAGGAATATATATGTATATATGTGTGTATATGTATGTGTGTGTGTATATATATATATATATATATATACACACACACACACATAAGGGATATACACACATTTCTTAAAACACACACCCACACATATCCTACTCATTCTCTCCTTTTGTTGCTTCTAGCAAGCCAATGACTTTTTCCTGGTTTGAGGGGGAAAGTCTCCTAGTTCAGTATGATGGATATTTGTTGGGGGGAGCAAGTGAAATATACACTGAATGTCCAGTGAATTTTTTGTAAGCCCCAGTGTACTTGTGTCTCTGAAGGGAAGCCTACAGATTTCTGGGAATAGTGTTTTTATAACCTCATTGCGTTTGCTTTCCTTTCTCTAGAATGGAGATAATGGGGTTGTTGCAGGTTTGACTGAAGGATTTAATGAGATAAAGTAGCACAGAATTTTGATTACTTTTATTACTAATAATATTTTACACAATAACTTTTCAAAAGCAACCAGTGATTGGGTGAGTTGACTTGGTGTGTTTTGGGTACTTACAGTTGTCATAGTGGCTAATGATAGAATATAGACCCTATCCTCCAGCAGACAGGAGGAAATTCAACTAATGCAAGGCACCACTCTTCATAATAGAACATTCCAGACAGCTGGAGTCCCATTTAGAACCCCAGAACTTTCTTCACAGTGAACCTTACCCAACACCATCAGTGAATTGAATTGAGTGAGCAGCTACCCGAAAGAAATTCAACAAAGTGTGATTAGTCATTTCTCTCTGTCTATTGGGGTCATTTGTTAGTGTTGCCACTCTTGTGGCCCTGCACCTCTGTAAAGTGCCTTGCGAATTTTTTTTTAATTACTTTTCACTACTACTCTGGGAAGTGGGTCAGGTGGTCAGCTTTATTGTCCCTGCTACTCATGTGAGGAAACTGAGGCTCAGGAAGGTTAAGTGCATGGCCCAAGGTCCTGCTGTGAGGTACAGTAATCAGAGCTTGTGCAGATTTGCCTGCAGATGAAATTGTGTTAGTTTATTGCTGTGATTTCTCTTCTTTTGAGTGAGAAATGTGTCATCATTGGAGAACTGCAGTCTGATGCATACCTTGTGCAGATCTGCTAGGCTTGATTTGGGTCCCACTTTATCCACTTGGTCCTGTTGGGTTTTAATTGGTGACTGCTAGGACCAGGTCTTTTGGGAAGCAGATTCCCTTTGGGTCATTGTTTTTAGCCTGTCCTCCTTTGGGGACATTCTTGGAGGAGCCTCAGGTTATGAGAGATTGCTTTGATATGTTCAAAATTGTGCCTTGTGCCCCACAGCTACAGGTAAAATCAAAAGGCGGATAATTTATGGGAGTGTCAGAGCTGGCCGCTGGCACCTCAGGAGGCCATTAGTATGCCTGTTCAGACCCTCTGTGTCCTTGCAATTGATTCCTCTTTGCATGAGCTTGATTTGGGAAGCTGTAGATCTGTGGGTAGTGATTGGATGTGACAGTCCAAACACCGGTCCCTAAATTAATCCTTTTAATAGTATTCCGGCACCAAGGCAATTCTCTCTTTCTCTTTCTCTCTCTCTCTCTCTTACTGGAGAAGACAGAATGGGGTGGGCCTAGAAGGCGAGATAAAAAAAAGGAAGAAGCTTTGCTTGATGGATAGACCCTGCTCTGTTTTAACAAGTTCTCATCAGAGCAGCAGATACCATGTCTTTGGGCATATTCAGTCAACAAACAACCACTCATACTTTGTGCCTGGTCATGTGCTGGGTGTTCATGCAGAAATGAATGAAATATGGTCCTTGCCCTTAAGGATCTCTCTCTCTCTTTTTTTTATGACTACGTCTCGCTTTTTTGGCCCATGGAACTGCAGGCTCATGTTGCCCATGGTACCACAGACTCAAGCAATCCCCAGCCTCAGCTTCCCAGGTAGCTGGGATTACAGGCACACACCACCATGCCCAGCTAATTTTTTTGGAACTAGGTCTTGCTACGTTACCCCTGGCAGAACTCGAGCCGCAGTCCCTGGTCCCTGCCTCAGCTTCCTAGGCTGCCGCTTACAGGCACGCACCACCGTGCCCAGCCCAAGGATCTCTATCTTAACTCAGTGTTTCTCAGACTTTTTAAATTCATGCACTGTTAAGATTTAAAAAATGAAAACACTGACTGCTTTTCTTTAATACATCATAATGTATCTAATTCTTTAAGGTACAAGAAGAGTCTGGCAAAAAAACAAGTCAGTGAATTTTGTCAAGTAGACTTTTATACACACACACTTTTCATTTTATTTTTTAAAATTAATCTATCCCAAGGTTCTCCTACCACCTTATTACTCATGAACCATCTTAATCTCTTGTCTTAATCTAAATCATCCTCCCCTGATTTTACTTTTCTCCCCCTCTCTTGCTCTGTGCTTCAGTTCTGTTTACAGTTTTTAATTTTTTTTGTTCATTTGTTTGTTTGTTTTCCCTATATTCCACATAAAAGTGAGACCATCCTGTATGTCTCTTTTACTTTATGGCTTATTTCCGCTAACATGATTCCTTCTAGCTCCATCCATGTTGCTGTGAATGACATAATTTGTCTTTTTTGATTGATGAATAATATTCCATTATACACACACACACTTATACCTGTTGTCTTCCATCCTTTTCATCCAGCTTCTTGGAAATTACAGGTAATGGGAGAAACAGACAACTAAAATTTTTATGCATTATAATATGTATGGTACATATGTTATATGTATGTATATAGTGAAAAATATCGCAGCATATGTATACATATATTATAGTGAGATTAAAGTTAGAAATAGGAATGAACTATGCTACTGGATCACCTTGAAACAATTGACTTTATGGTGGGGTGTCTGACAGCTACTAAAAAGGGGAAATTGAGCTTGATTTTGCAGGAGTAGTGATAATATATAAATGGACATATATTCCAAAAAAGAATAGCATTTGCCAACGAACAGATTCATAAAAAGGAATCATCTCAACAAGCCAAAGTTAGTTGTTACCTGCCTCCTGCCAGTTTCTTCACTCTATGACATAGGCAGATTTGCTCCTTTGAAATTGTATTTGAAAAGAGATTTTGAGTTCCTTGGATTGCAGTCATAATCCAAGATACCGCCTTCTTGTTTCTTCTTCTTGTACCCAAGACTGCTATTTGTTTTTTCTTGTTAAAATATAAAAAATATATTATGAGAACAGATTTAGATTTAGACAGACAGTTGCTGTGGTCAATTTAATTTTAAAGTCTTACTTCATAAGAAAAACTGAAGTTGATATCCTAATAAGGATATCAGGGAAATGAGGAAAATTGGGCTCAAAAACATGAGAAAGGAGAACTCAAAAAGTGCTTGAAGAGCCAAGCACTTTTGAGCCTCAATTTTTCTGTGTGTAAAAATTTTCTGTGTGTAAAATTTTCTGTGTACTATTGTACACAGTGCTTGATAGTTGGGAGAATTAAATGAGATGAAATATGTAAATCACCAACATAGTAAATTTTCAGAAAATTGTGTTTCCCCTTTCTTGTGTTATTGCAATAACTCCCTTTCATTGAGCTTGTTCTGTTGTGCAGAGGACTTTATATGCACTCTGTGGTTGAATAGAACCACAAAGAGATAGGTGTTACTATAGCTATTTCTACAAAGAATTAGACTTGTGACTCCTTGTTTCTATAGCAGATCCATCTTGGATGCAGGGTTGTGGAAGGTTCTGTGTACCTCTCCTGTGAGTCAGCACTGTCTACACATGTGGTGATGCATAAATAAAGAGTACCATACTGTTGTCCTCTCTCCATTTCTATCCTGTCTGTGGTGTGTTAGATTAACTTCCTCTCATGTGTGGTAGATTCACACTGACTTGCAGAAACATTTCTAAGTGATTCCCCGCTTTGGCCCTTCAAAGGAGGTTGCCCAGGCTGTTGGGAGTGGCATATTGCTTACCAGCAGTTGGTAAATCATAGTCATTTTTTCTGTTGTCTTGAGCTGCTGAGACAGCTAATTAAGGGAGAGAGCAAGCCTCCTGTGGCCTGTGAAGTTGCCATCAGAATTTGGTGTTCCTAAAGATCTTTAGTCACTCTAACTCTGCTGAAGTTTGGAATTAACAACTGCTTCTGATGATGGTTATGCTCTTCCCTAGCACTGCCTCGTAGTAGGAGCCACTGGAAGCTACAAGTCAAGGGAGACAGAGGGGAGAGAGTTTTGTTGAGGTGATGACCCGGCTAGAGTTCCTGCTTCCGTTCCACTTTGGGGCCAAAAGGGAATCCTATAGAGTTCCTGGACATGTCAGACTTTGTTGTTTCTCAGCCTCTGGTCTGCAACCCTCCGGTCTCTGATCTCTGCTGTGAAACTGCAAGAAGTTGTGGGACAGGTGGTGAGGCTGGCTCCTTGTGCAGGAGCAGCGGCCAGAGACCCAGGTCTACAAGTCAGGAGACCGGGGTTTCATTCCTTCTCTTACTCACTGTGTGAACCTTGGGCAGTCCTTTTTTCTTTCTGGGAGCTCAGTTTCCCTGTCTGACTGGACTATATCTCTTAGGTTTTCTGTCGCCTTTGATAGTTGTGATTTTCACAGAAAGTGCTGTGGCAATAAGCATGAGCTCATTTGATTGAAACTTATGCTTTTTAAAGGTATGCATTTTATTTATAATTTTTCCCAGACTGTTTTCTACTGCCTCAGATAGCATGTGACTGAGCAAGTTCTACACAGGTATTGTGTTCTGGTACTGCCTCTGAGACTCAGGTGCTAAGCACTTGTGCTACAGCAGGTTGAACAGGGACTTACCCTGAGATTGAGAAGTGGGGGATCTATGGCTGTCCCTGGCGTGCTGCCAGTCAGCTGAACCCAGAAACTGCCTCTGAGGTCTTGGTGTTTCTCTACCTCTCAGCCTGGTTTCTGATGAAATGGACTAAATCCAAGGTCAGTACAAACCTTGACCCTTCTCAATGACCCCAGGTTTATGTGGTTGGGCCAGTGAGGTAGGAGTAGACCCCATATTTCATGATAGATTTCTTCTCTATCCTCCAGGCTCCCCTGGTCTGTGTACATGGATATTAAAGGATGGCCCCTTCTCTTCGCCTTCCCTCCCCCCCCCTCCAGTAATGGAAGGCTATAAAATGTCTATTTACCCAAGACACCAGAATGACTCCTCTGTGGTTCCACTAATCTGGTGATTTGGTGCTTCTCTGGTCTCTCAGGTAAATACAGATTGAGGCTTTTTATAAAGGCATATTATTTCCCTCATTAAATGTGTGTTTTGGCACATGTGTTATTTACCTGACCGACAGTAATGGCTGCAGAGGAGCCATTGGTGTCTATTGTGTAAATACTGTGCACAGAGACCATTCTCCAGGGGCTGTGGTGCAGACCTGTTTCTCCAAATGGGGCAGGCCCATGATAGTCCCTCTGTACCCATGCCCAGTCTCTGGTGGGGGCCTACTTCCTTCTCTTCAAGGAGAGTGTAGTTCACTTTCCTTCTTGCTATGGCTACTTAGTACCTTTAATTTGCTAAGAGAAGGAAATAGTGTCTGAGAATAAGTAAATGTGTATAAATCTCAGTCTCAGATGATAGTGTATAGATATACAGACTCATTAGCTGTTTCTTTTGAGTTCCACACCTCAAACAGCTACCTGAAGTCCTAGTTGATGATACAAATTATAGACATACATTCTGCAAACTTGTGACTGAAGTGTGAAGACATCAATAGAGGGAAATCCCTGAGGTGCAGGAAGGTACAAGAGCAAGGGGAGGTGTACCAGTGAAGGGGTGTTTCCAAAGAGCACTAAAGGTGACAGGAGAGTCCAGGGAAGAGGCCTTGAGTGAGGACTGTCATGGTGGAGACTAGATCCTTTGAGGGCTTGCTTTTTGCTGCCACCTGCAAGAGGAGAGCATGTTGGACAGTACCAGGAGATGGCTCCCAAACCATCTGTGTACGTTCTTTCTTTCCTGTCTTTTTTAAAAACCATATTGTGTATAGGTCTGAAAAACTTTTAAGTTTGAAATAGGTCAAAATTGGAAGTACAATAACAGAATTTTTTTTCCTGAACCATTTGGGAGTTAAATTGCTGACCTAACTTTCTACCACCCTATTTTGCACACATTTGTTACATGGAAAACCATTTTCTATATAACCACGATATAATCATCAAAACCAGGAAATTAGCATTGATATGTTGCTGCCATCCAATCTTCAAACCCCAATCCAGATTTGCCAGTTGTCCCAGTAATGTTCTTTGCAAAATGACCGGTTCAGATCCTGTCTTGCATTTAGTTACTAAGTCTTGCTAGTCTCCTTTTTGCTTTCTTCAATAAGCACTCATGACCTTGAGCTTTTAAAGACTGGTTACTGTGTGGCCTAAGCCCGTTAGGGTTTGTCTGATACTTCCTCACATTCAAATTCAAATTGTGCATCTTCTACAAGAATTTCACAAAACGAGTGCTTTCTTTTTCTCTCTGCATCCTATCACCTGGTACATGTTGTTTATTTATCCCATTATTGATAATGTTCATTTTGAACATTGGATTAAGGTGCCAGGCTTCTCCATTGCAGCCTTATTCCCTGTTATAATTAAAAGCATTCTGTGGGAAGATACTTTGAAATTAGGTAAATATCCCTTACTAAACAATTTTATGTATCTGTTTATATCTATGAATCATGGTATCCTTTTTTTACTCAGTGCATTATAATCCATTAGTATTATTTATTGGCCATTGGGCGCCCCTTCAACCTGGCTTCTGCATACTTTCAATATGTACCCATTATTCTTTGAGCATTTTCTTGCTTTGTCACAAGTTACTCCAGGTTTATTTTGTGCTTTTCCTGCCTGAGCCCTAGCACCAGCCATTTATCAAAAAAACTTTGGTTCATTAAATGGAGCATGTTATTTAGAAGGCCTCTGGGTCGTAAACATGCTCATTGCTGTTTAGAATGTTGCTCTGATTCTAATCACATCAGTGGATAGAGAAAAATATATTTGTGTATTTGTGTGTGCACTCATACATACGTGCATGCATTCATATGTGCATGCATACATACATACATTAACATCTAGCTTTACTTTTTGGTATTATATCAGAAACCATGAGTTCACAGTTCCAATATTACACCACAGATTTTTCCCTTTCCATATTTCAGTTCCGTCTTCTGGGGGAAACTGCTTCCCATTACCTTGAGAGTGGTACTTAGAATCAATCTGCCACTTTTGCCATGGTCTTTCTTTCTTGGGAGCCTCTTTTACCCTGCCCACAACTCCCCACATCAGCTGTGTGTCATTCCATCCACATGTATCTCCATGTCCCAACATGATATGTTGCGACACATCTCACAGCCTCTGTATGAATGTCCTCCTCACTTTGCTTAGGCTTGAATACTTTCTCTTTCTCCAACCCTCTGGCTTCCTTGACTCCAACTTGCTATAACGCAGCTTCCTCTGGCATAGCTAATGGGTCTAAAGTCATTAGATTGAATTTTTAGCGAGGGAGGAAGAACTGCCCTCTGTTTCTGTACTTGAGCTGAACTTTGTTGTTAAAAGTAAGGGATGTATGGAAAGCAGGGACTGGTGACATGTAGAAGCCTAGTCTCCTAGTGTCTGCCTTCCAGACTTTCTACAGGAAAACCTTTTTTGATGTAATTGCAGCCAAGAAGACCTCTGGCCATCAGTATGTTGTCCATGAGAGGAAAGAGGGTATGTGTACTGTGTGCTATGGGCAATTCACAGCATCCTAGGGATGCAGGGGAAGTTGATGTTCCTCTCTGAGGTGGCTTTAATAAAAAAATTAAGTGATTTTATAGGTCCAAAGCATGGGGACCCAGGCTTGTCAAGTGGTCATAGCTCAATAAGATAATAGCAATAATAATAGCTAATATTGAGTTTTATGTACCAGACACTGTAGTTGGTGCTTTACATGTATCCTCTCATTTCATTCTCACTTAAAGACTGGATACTATAATTACAGGTGAGGAAGAACAGAGCTTGTTAAGATGCCATAGTGAATAAGTGGCAAAGCCAGGATTCAAAACTGGAGGCCCTTAATCACTATGTTTAATTACCTGTAGCATTTGGTAAAAGGGTTTGATTGACTCTCTATACACTTTATACACTAGAGATTAACATTGGAGAATATAAGACTCAAAAGCACATGTTTTGACCAGAGCCTGGTTTCAAAAAGTTACAGAAGAATTCTGGTGCCCTGAGAAGCTTAATTTTTATTTATTTTTTATTTTCCCCTCCTACCCCCATTCTCAGCAAGACTTTTAGACTATTTAGGAGCTAAGAGTTATTTTGGATTGTGGCTTTCAAAAGGGTAATCGGCCCCTTTGCCTTTCTGAGGAATTCCACGATGAAACTCAAGCCAACCTTTGCCTACCCTGGGCTGAGGATTTAGGTCTGTATTTTTGGAGAAGCAAAGCTGTGGAAATAAGCACTGCTTATGCATGATCCATGAAGAACTTAAAATTCTTTCCAGTCTTAGTGCCACTGAATTAAGGACTCACTACATAGATGGGGAAATTGAGGACTCAGCTAGTATCTGTATTAACAAATATGGAGGCAGGTGACTGTACCTCTTTCATTGAGGCAGGGGAGAGCTGGGATGAGAAGTGAACATGGCATTATTCATATCTACTCTGGTAGTAGTGATCACACTGCCTTTGAGTGCTGCCTTTGAGCAGCACATATATAGGCTTGCTCAAATGGCAAGCAACCTTTCAGAGCCTAACTTTTGGCTTTCTAAGAATGGGACTTCCAATGACATAAATTGGCCATTTCTGTATTGAGCAGTGAGATTTCTTGACTTTGAAAGTTATAGTTAAGTGAATATGAGGTGCAAAAAAGGGGACAAACAACATTTCTACCTTGTTTCTGGGGGGCGGGGCAGGACAGGAGAAGCTTGAGTTATTTGTGAGTAAAACTTAGGCTTTGATTTTTATATTTAGCTGGCCCTCTTGAGAAGCAGACATTCTGCAAATTTAAAGGAAAACTTGAAAAGTGATTTGGACTTTTTTTTTTGCACATGTTCACTCAGAAAACTTTACTAGACTTTTAGCAATGCTCCCATTACTGCCACATCTGGGTTTTCTCTTTTTCTCCCCTATTTAAAAAAGTCCTGCAGTCATTCAGGGTCTCTAGGAGAGAGGGCGTCTACAGGCAGCAAATGGGAAGGCCTGAGACTGTTGCCAGCTGTGCTCTCCAGGCTTCATTCATTCCCCCAGGGTGCTGCTTACTGGTGTGGGGGCTGGGGGCTCACCGTAATATCTCCAGCAAGCACCTCTGTGATTAACTCTGTTCCCATCACCTTATAAGGAGGGTATGAGGTTGATGTCAAGGCTTAGGAAAGCCAGGGGGCACAATCTTGGGCATTTTCTGTTTGAGTCTGCTTCACTCTCAGGACTGATCTGCAACTGGGTCACCTCCTGTTAACTGCGGGAACCTTGACTTTAATGTTAACTGTTGCCACCTGAGAAGTGACCATAGAATTTTTCACTCTTCTTCTCTTTTGAACGTTAGAGCTCCATTGAAAGATGAAGGCCAGTGTGCATGTTGTTCTGAGAATGATCTGGGAGACTCAGAGCTGTCATAATGCTGCAGGTGCCAGTACTAGGATCTTGAACTTCATAATGAATACTGTGATTTAGAAAAGGGGCCCAGAGACACTGGGGAGTGGTTCATGTTATGTGAATATTCCTGAAGACTAGATGGAACATGCCCACAGTGGGAGGGGAGTAACTCAGGCTGTCTTTTGTTTTGTTTTGTTTGTTTTGTTTTTGGTTTGTTGTTTTTTTTTTTTTTTAACTTTCCCTCCCCTAAGTTTTAGATGCTTCTGGATGTTCAATGCTAGCACCTTTACAGACTGGAGCAGCTCGATTTTCTTCATATTTACTTTCAAGAGCAAGAAAAGTGCTGGGCTCCCACTTATTTTCTCCCTGTGGTGTTCCGGAGTTCTGCTCCATATCCACCAGAAAGCTGGCGGCCCACGGCTTTGGCGCATCCATGGCGGCAATGGAGTCCTTCCCTCCCCAGAGGTATCACTACTTTTTAGTGCTGGACTTTGAGGCTACGTGCGACAAACCACAGATTCATCCTCAGGTAACTTGCATCATTACTTCAGAAAAAGCGGGTGGGCAAGGAGGGAGGGATGATAATAGCCTTGCTTTTGGAACCCAGAGGAATTTCTCATGTCTTCCTTTAGCTATTCTTCTGTAGCCTAGGAAGTGGGACTTGACTCAGGCTTGCTAAGACTGCAGGTAGTCCTGAGAAGTCTCTGGAGAGAAGTGGGCACATTGCTTCTCTGGTGTCAGCCTTTGGGAATCAAAATATTTCCTTCTGTTTCATCCTTCCTTTGTCCTTTTCCTTCCTGCTTTCCATCTGCTACCACAGCATGTTCTGTTAAAGAATGCTGTGTAGTCCACCTTCAAGATGTCCCACAGTGATCCTTGTCTCCTGATACTCATACCCTTGGTAGTTCACCACCTACGCTGTCAGAGCTTCTCCCTGTAGAGTCAGAATAATACAGTGGAAGGAGCTAAGTCATGAAGAACATTGGAGTCCTTGTTCTTTTGGATCAGTTGTTCCTGAGGGAACCAACTGCCATCCTGTGAAGACCTTCAGGCAGCCCTGTGGAGAGGTTCATGTGTGTAAGAACCGAGGTTCTTAAAGCCAGTGCAGAGTTCATGTTGTGTTTCTTGGCGCTGTCTCAGAAGTGACTACCAGTTCCATCAGAACCTTCAGATAGCCCCAAACGCAGTGCCATCTGACTTCAACCTCAGGAGAGTCCCTGAACTAGGCCGGTCATTTGAACCACTCCCAAATTATTGTCTCACAGAATGGAGATAAGATGGATGTTTCAGGCTACCAGATTTTGGGATAGTATGTTATATGCAGGATTTTATAACCTGAATGAGTGAGGTGATCTTTTGGGAAGGAAAATTTCTTTGCCTGCTTTTTTTTCTAAGCTACCAACTACATTCAGAGATCCCTTACCTTTTAAAGTAGTATTACCATATGTTTGAATTAAAAGCAGAGGGGCACCTATGCTAGGTGATATTCAAGTACTTGGTGTTTGCACTGGGGGATTGATCAGAAGCTTATGTGACAGATTGTTGTCCTGTGGGGAGCTTGCACATACCTGGTACTAGGACTGTCCTCTTCCCCATGGGGCTGGATTATGAGATGTATAATTTGGGATGTGTAGACATTGGTCTAGGAGCACCTTTAAGTAAGAGAGAAAAGAAGACCGTAGCATCAGGCACTTAGGAGATGGGAGGAACGGGGACCATTCAAAGATAAATTGGGTTTATTTTTTTATGGTTGTTTTATTTCCACCAAGAGAATCTATCTTTAGAAAGCAGGTTATTTCCCAGAAAGCTGTCACAATCCCTTTACCTCTCCCTTTCTCCTCTCTTTTTTCCTGTTTGCCCTTAAAGTAGTGGTCTGCTTCTCAGGCCTTGGAATTGGGTCTATAGAATTTGGGAAGATGGGAGCTGAATGAGGAGATTGTCCTGAGGGAGAGAGAGTTAGGAAATGGACATGGGAGCTCTCTGTGCCATGCTTGCTTTCTCAGCTCTTGCCCCTGCCCTTGCTATAGAATTTCCTTCTTTGCCAAAACTACCAGAGATTCTGTGGTGTGTGTGCTTCTGGGTGGTGGGTGAGAGTTTTGGTTATTTAGATTTTCTTTAATTGGGAATCAGTAATATATGGTGCTACTTCTCTTACTGACTTCTACAGTCCAATGCATCTTTTTTATTGTGACTCATCCCTCTTCTGAACCTCATGATTGCTTGGCATCTCCCTCGTTTACCGGTTTCTCCTTCATGGCTTATGCCTACATAGGTTTGTTTTGGGACTTTCAGTTAGATTTTAAGCTCATATAATTATATAGCTCTGTTCTCTTGTCCTACAGAGGGTCCTGCCAATGTTGCTGAAGGTGAATTCATGTCTCCATTTGGTCTGTCAATATCATCTCTTTCAAGGACATTGTTCTTATGTATTTACTTATTTATTTATTACAATTCTGGAAGACATAATGTAGTACATAACATAACTCATTGTGTTATCGACTCCCTTGCCAGACTTAGGCACCGAGGCCTTCCAAACATAGGCTGAGGTAGGGCTTATGCTGTTTACCAGGATCTGGGTCTGATTAAAGATTATCTCCAGAATCAATGAACCCTCATGATGTGATTCCAAGGGCACTTAAGGAGTTGGCTGCCCTGGTTCATTATTAGCAAAGCATTAGCTGTTGCTTTAGAGAACTCGGGAAGAAGCATTTGCTGTCTTGCTTATCTTTAAAAGGGGAATATGAATGATCTTGGAAATTATAGACCTGTTAGTTTACTGTGATTCCAGAGAAGATACTTGACCTGATCATCAGATAATCAATCAGTAAACAGCTGGAAGAGCATAGGGTACTGAGTAATAACTTAACATGGGTTTGTGAAGAAGAGCAAATCCTGTCAGATCAATCTAACTTCTTGCTGTGACATAGTGATAGATTTGGGTGTATCTAGGGCAAGTGATAAATGTAATGCATCTCTACTTCATTAAGCCTCCACAATACTGTGATCAACAGGTAGGAAGATGCTTTGGGGCCAGATAGCTCCACTGGACTACCTACTGGCCTACCCTCAGGAAAGGAAGGGAAGCGCAGGAGTGACTTGAGATTTATTATTAGTGGCAACTTATACTGTCCCCTGTCCTGCTTAAAAAAAAAAAAAACAAAAAAAAAACTCTTAAGTTTGCAGGTAGAAGGGTCCTGATCCTAATAGGATTCAGAGAAAACTTGGAAGTTGACTTGATGAGGTTGTTAGTTCCATATAGGACAATGTCCTTCAATAGAGGTCATCAAAAGTCAGGTTCTGGGGGCTCTGTTTTTAGGTTCTCTGGCCAACAAGGGCAGTCGAATCATTGGAAAAGCTCAGGATAAGAGGAGTGAAAATCACTAGGGGCGCAAAAACAAGGCTTTGAAAGAGAAAATAAATTGAATATAGTTTTAGTGACTGACTTTTTTTTTTTTTTTTTTTGAGACTAGGTCTTGCTATTTTTGCGTTGCCCAGGGTACCACAGACTCAAGCAATCCCCAGCCTCAGCTTCCCAGGTAGCTGAGATTACAGGTGCACGCCACCACACCCAGCTATTTTTTTTGGAACTAGGTCTCGCTACGGGCCCCAGGCGGGACTCGAACCGCGATCCCTAGTCCCGACCGCTTCATAGGCTGAAGCTTACAAGCACAAGCCACCGTGCCCGGCCTAGTGACTGACTTCTTATCCAGGTTAAATAAGGTCGTTGTATGGGAAATAATTGTTTCCAGGAGTATAATAACTTGCTCTTTATTTCAATAAGGACATGAATTGAATTTAAATGGAAGCAGGAAAGACTGAGGTTTGGGATGAGATGAACTTTTAGACAAGACAGAAAGAGGACTAGAATACCCATGTAAGAGCACCCTTCGTTAGTGCCGTATCAAAGATCTGACAGCTGTCTATTGGACAGGACACTGTATAGGTGAAGTTTGCATGCCCCCTGGGAACAGGTGTGGGGCTGGGAATCAAAGCTAGCTCCTCCACTGTCCTACTGGCTTTCAGGAGGCTTCAGAGTTCCAGGCCTCCTCTGCATGGTACACTTCTGAGACTTACCAAGGTGTACTGTACCTCTCAGGTGTGTAGGAGGAAGAAATAGTTTTGGGGCCAGATTCTATCTGAAGGCTTAGCATGGGGTTCAAGTCCTTCCTCTTTTGTTGGTCTTCAGAAGTCCCCGAGTCAGCTTATTGGGACAATCCTAAAGGAATGCCGTCATGAAAAACTAACAGGTGTAAGTGCTGTTGTACTTAGGCGAGTAATAATGTTGGTTATAAACATGGTAAAACATCTGGTATTTTCCATTTATCATCATTTTTACTGTTTATTTTTCTACTTTGTTCAGCTAGGTGAAACTAGAGTGGTTGGTTTGCCAGTAATAGTCTTTCACTTTCTGGGCTTTGTACTCATTTTGTTTTACACGTTGCAATTCAGATTAACATGATAGGTATTGGTTGACTGTTTTTCATTTGCAGACATTTTTTTCACTTACAATTTACTGTAGGTGGTTTTAAATGCTTCAGGGTTTCTAATTTTGAGAAACAAGGTTTCTTTCCTGGTGTAGGAATTGTTTCCTGATATAGAAGTGGGTTTTTTTAATCTGGTTTTAGGAGAATTGCAGCTCCTTTGTCCTCACTGGCAGGAGTTTGTGTTGCTCATTTTGGTGTGGATGTGCATCAGATGATGGTGGTTGTGACCTCGAGGCCCAGGGAGCAGCCTGAAAGCTTTGGCGGGATCTTTAATTGTGCATCTTTAACCTAAGGGCAAGTTCTCTCACCACCTCCGTGTTCAGAAAAGACCAAAGCAAATGTGAGTGAGGAAAATGAGGTGTAGGCCACAGCACCTGGGGAGGAGGAAGTCACCTCAGCTGTCTGGACTGCTGGGGAGGGGCAAACCCCCCCCCCCCCAAAATGGGCCCAGACATCACGGCGGCTGCGCACTTCTGAGTTCTCTTTGGCGTCCACCAGGTTCCTGGGTGCAGTGTTTTTCGCACAGCTCTACATCAGCCCTATAGACTGTCTTTCTTCTCATCTGTATTCCACTGCCTATAACTGTGGAGAAAAATGACCTTTGAGGTTGAGGTTTTCTAGTGTTTGGTCTTTGTCCACAGGGGCTTTTTTCCCTTTCTTTTTTAAGGAAACCTTGAAGAGACTCCATCTGCATTTTGAGTTAGAACTATGGGTAAAGGAGTTTCTCTTTTATAGAAAACTGTCCAGATGCTGGGTTATTTGGGAGGGGAGGGTTGGGGGAAGACTGATGACAGAGGAAGAATAATACGAAAGAGAGGCATTTGAGGATGTCAGTGTAGCATAGAGCTGGCACATCTGTAGTAGTCTTTCATGAGCCATGTTTTAGAAAACTTTACAGGAAATTGGTTAAGATTCCTACAAATCAAACTTGATTCCCTTCATCATTTAAAACTGAGAGGCAGGACCACCCTCCCTGCTTTCTGCCACCCAATCCGATGTTCTTTCTCCATATTCAGCTGCTTTCCTTTTCATGCTTTTGGTTCCTGCACACTCCACATGGGTGGAGAGGCCATTCCCTAGAGAAAGGACCCACCCTCTTGCCCCATCTAAATGGACAGAGCTCTTCCGGCCAGGTTTTTTAGTGGGAGAGCCCAGTTGTTGGGTTGTGGGCCCTCTGCCCGTGGCCCCAGTCAGGCTGCACTGTTTTCTGTACAGACAGGCGAAGGCGCTGGTGCTATTCTTCTAAACTGGGAAATGAAATGCAAAACCGACGTTAATGTAACATTATGGTTGAGATTAAATGCACCAAAATCAGGAAATTCAAAGTTATGCTTCCCACAGCAACTATAACTCAGCCTCATCTGGCGTGTGTAGTATTTTGTGTTAGTACGGATGGTATTATATGTTAAGACATTAAAGTTAACACCATAAGCAGAGCACAAAATGCTTGAGGGGCCTGAATTATGACGACTGTGTAAGCCGTAAGTGTTCTTGCACAGGCTCCCGAGTCCTGGAATAATTTTCTTCTGCCCATCAGACCAATTATTGCCTTTCTTTTTAGTTATATCTCTGCTTTAACACATCTTTTTTTCCAGGGTCACCATGAATGAAATCCTCTATTGGTGGCCATTGATGGTAATGGGAATGGGGCAGCTCCCGAGGCCCTTTTGTCTTTTTTGTTGTGACTTCCATAAATATGAAGCCTGCCCCTCCCCTTCAAAGCCCCTGTCCTCCCTAGGCTGCTGTGTCCTGGTGGTCCTTCACAGGCTTGGGCCTCCCCCTGACTCTCACTGTGCCTCTCACCGCTGCTCCCTGAATGGGAACAAGCATTTGCTGTGTTTGGGTCTTGGCCCTGATATAACTTCACGTCAAAGCCGAGGGGCCTTTCTTTATTTGAAGCAGACATAGCAATGTGGAAGTAAAATATACATCTTGGGGAGTGGAGCACTGATGCATGGTGGAGCTGCCTTGTGTGTTTGGCATAGCAGAGGCACGATCGAAGTGGGTTTATTTGCTCTATTCAGACTGCTTCTCTACGTTCCCAGAGGTTTGTTACCTCTAGGCTGCCACAGCATATAGTTAGGCTATGGAGTGTCCTGTGGTTGGGACCAGAAACTTTCCTTGGGGAGCACTGGGTCACTAGTAACAAAATCACCACATAATTTAGTGCAAATCAGGAAACACCCCCCACCCCCTACACACACACACCCCTGCCTCTTAGTATCTTGCTGGCCTCCCCAGGGCTGAGACAACTGTTGGAATGCAGATTTTGTGAGATGCTGGACTAAGGTTGGTGGTGAGGAAGAGTTCTAAAGAATAGGGCCATTGATAAATGGTGAATGAAATCAGGGACTGTAAACTAACAGTTGTACTGAGCTGCCTTTTAAAGTTTTTGTTGGACTTGACAAAACCAAGGAATGAGTAAAAGAATGGGGAGGACCTCATTGTAACTACCTTAGAGGCAATGAAAAGTTCTTTTCACTCGCTGGCTAGCAACTTCAAGCTCTGTGTTAGGTGCTGGGGATAGGGAGACAAGTAAGAAATAATTCCTACCTTCAAGGAGCTCATAGTCAAGGAGGGTAGACATGTGTAACCACTGGTGAGCAGTATGGAAACTGCCATCCATGGGCAAGTACTTGGTACCCAGGGGCACAAAGGAAAATGACCAGTCCTGCTCATGGTGTGGACGAGGGGTCACATAATATAAGCTTCTCGTCTAGAGAAATGTGGGCTGGAGAGGGCCACAAGCCTTTCAAAACTGTTGGGACTGGTGCTTACAGAGTAAGCCAGGATAAATTGGCCTAAGAGAAATGAGTTGGCCTGAGAAAACTGACCTAGATTGCAGGCTTGTTTCTAGAAGTGTGGAACATGTGGAATGGGGAAAGACTTTGAACCTGGCAAATATTGCACCATTCAATTAGTAGGACTATCTGTATCAGTTATTTTGTATTTCTCACATTTAAGCTAGAACGTCTTAATGGGATGCCATAATTTTGAGAGTGTGAAGGCCAGAGGAGGTGTGAGAGAATTTTATCCAGCAAAAAGTGGGCAAGAAGGGTGAGGGTCAAAGTGAAAATACGTGGTCTCTGAGGCCTGGTCTGGCAGGGTGGATCTGATGCTTCAGGTCTCAAGAGAGGGCCAAGGACCAGAGATTGACATCACAATCCTCTCCCCAAGAAGTACTGAGTATTGGCTATGGATCCTCTAGATCTGTATTATCCCATGGAAAGACTCACTGTCCATGGACTGGGGAGATTTATACCCATCAAACAGATAGAGAGCTGATTGACTGGTCCAGAGAGAAGCTGGAAGGATTAATGAAGAGACAGGAGTGCCTAGGTGAAAAGAGAAAATTTGCTAGAGCAGAGGTAACTGGAGGGTGGGGCATGGGAGTTGGGCTTTCCCTCTCAGCAACAGGTACACAGGCGTAGAACGACAACCAGCCGACTGGGAAGGGGTTCAGGGAAAAGAGTGAAATCCGAAGGGGTGTTTTGAAGAAAACTGTAGGCTTGTCTTTTCCCTACCCCCATCCTGTCTTGTTTTTCCTTCCTCTCCTATTGATTACATTTCTTGTAGACTGATCTCAGTTGTTTGACATGAGGAAACTGATATTAGGAGATGCTTTCTTCATCTCTGTGTCTTGTTGGGAAAAAGGATCCTGCATCATTTTGGGAAAAAGGATCCTGCATCATTTTGATTAAGATGCCATTGGGGTGATTATTTTTTATTCTCTTATCCTGGGTGTTCACAATACTTAAAAAGCCCCCACAGTCATACATTTACGTGATGGGTTTTGAGCTATAGTTGTGAAAATTGAGTCATAGCTTAAAAGCCTGAAACAAGAGTGTTCCTAGACTGACACCTCCCCTCCCCCTCTTTAGACTGGAAGGTCTGTAGCACAAAGGTGAGCAGGCTGGGACAGACAGAGAAGGGATAATATATTTATATTATATTATATTGAGTGCTGTTATGGGCAAAGCCTTGTAAGGTGCTGGGAGAATCAGGAAGGAGGTAAGTAGACTCAAACATCAGAGAAGCGTTTAATTGGATGTAGAAGTACCTTGGCATGGGCTGCTGTTTTAGTCTTATCCCTGTTTGTAGTAGGCCAATGGGAAGACTTGGTCTTTGGCTGCAAATCAATCTGTTATGTGAAGACTCCACTTCCATTCCAGTGCTGTGATCGGTGTCCAGTCCTGGGGAGACCCTTCCAGCCAAGGATGGGTCTGAAGGCTAAGTGCTGGCAGAGGCTCTTTATTTATTTAAAGATGCGATGTTACTGAAAGGCAAGTGCCTTGCAGAGTCCACAGTGAGGCTGGGGGCAAAGCTGGTGAGTGCAGAGTATGTGAGTTAATCAGGGTTTTTTAGCCACTATCCTCCGTGGCTACCACCTGTGGCTTATGCCGGAGGCACTTGGGAGTGTGAACACAGGGCATGAGCACCCGTAATTGTGGATACCTGATCCAAAGAGCATGGGTGTGTGGATGTGTTAAGTATGCACACCTGAGCCTAGAAGCAGAACGAGAGAGAGAGAGAGAGAGAGACACAGACACAGACACACACACCAGGGTGTGAAACTTTGTGGAAAGCTCAGAGGCCTGCTTGCCTGCCACCCTCCTTGCATGGTGTGCCTGTGTACCTGTAAAGACTATGAAATCCATGTAGGACTCCAGCACTCTCATTATCCATTTGCCCATATCAATTGTGAACCTGCCTGGTGCCTCCTTGCCTTACAGTGAACCGGACTAGGAAGTGTGACTATATTGTGTGACTGTATTGTTGAGTGGAATAGAAGAAACAAAAATAGACTGCAAGCTAGAGAGTTCAAGGGAATGGAGGGAAAGGTGTTACAAGAGGTTAAAAATGGATGCAGGGAAACTGGCTAGAAGGTATTCCTTGAAAGAGATGTTAAGTGGCTAAGTGGATGATGGTGATAATGTATGGTAGCCTTTACATGGCCTGCGAACAAAATGAGCTTGAGAACCATGTGCTTAAGTATCTCATCACCCCTTTGGGTTATGAGGTGTTAGTGGTACCCACCCTTTGGAGGGAGAAGTCTGTGGTGGTTATACATGGATGTTCTTAGCTGAAAATTCATACCAGGGACCAGCTGATACAAGTGAGTTTCTTAATGGTTATGTAGATACTGTTCTAGGATCTGTTTGACGAACTCTTTGACTATTGGCTTATGGGAGGTCATGATGCATAGGTAGATAGGATGATAACTAACTAGAAAGCTTGCCTGTCAGTAGTGTTACAAATTAATCTCCATGATTTGAGATTGCAGCATGTAATGCAAACATCCTCTTTGTGACACCAATTATAGTGCCAGCATCCCAGACTGGATAGATTTTTTTTTTATTATTGCTTCCAACAGTTATTACAGACATACCAGGCAAGGCAGGGAGTTCTGGGAGCCAGACCAGTCCCCCCACCAGGAATCTTCTCTGAGCTATGATATTCTCCCCTCTCCCAGGGTGACGCCACCCTTTTATCCACACCTTCTAGACCCAGGTGTGCCCACTCACACAGGCACACACCCACTGGGTCCAGGCATGTACATTCATGGGGAGGGCATTGTACCACAGGTGCTGGTCATCAAGGCTAATGGTGAAAGCAAAAATCCTGAATGACTTCACTTAGCCTACACAGCATTTGGAATGGAGTCCAGGACTACTATCTGCATTGTTCATGGGAGAGCTTTCCAGCAGTATTTGAATGAAACACTAGCTGAAAAGCATTGGAGACGAAGGAAGTAAGGACTGCTGAATGGGATGATAACTGCCATTTTTATAAGGTCTGCTTTCACTGGAAAGTAGGTAGAGAAAAGGGCAGGCCTTAAAGCAAATTCATGGTGATGGTGTAGAACATCATACTCAGTGGCAGGAGTCCCCATCGTCGTGCCTTGGAATTTTGTAGTAATTCTGTGATCCAATTCCAAATTTGTGGCCAGTTTTAGTGCTTTTCTCAGGGTTTTGAAACAAGATGGAACAGAGAAGCTCCTGCCTCGTGTCTCTAACAGAAGAAAGATCCAGTCCTGCTTTTAGGTTTATTTGGACAGAAAGGTTTTTTTCCTCTGAAGAGACTAGTGTGATGAGTGTTCTATGGGTCGCTGAAGCCCTAGTCTTGACTTTATTCCCTTAGGGAGCTGGCCTTGCTGCAAGAAGTCTTCTTGCCAGCTCCATAACAGAGATGTGTCAATCTGAACTAACAGTTGGGGATGTGACACACCAGCTTTTCCACCCTGGTTCTTGGCAGCAGGGAGAATGCAGTGTCTGATTGGTAAGAGCCAGGGTGCTCAGCAGAGCTAAAGGGCTTGCCCTGTGTGCTTGAAAGTGGGCAGAGTGAGGATTTACCCTTAGAGGATATGGGAGTTTGAGCTCAGTTCTCAGTTAGTATGTCTGTGATAAGCAGTTATCACCAGACTGCACCTTTGCTATTCAGACTGTGGCCTGAGAACCAGTAGCCATCATCACCTAGAGTGTGTTAGAAATGCAGAGTATCAGGCCCTACCACAGCGCTAAAAAGAATCTGTCATTTGTCAAAATCTTCAGGTAACTCAGTCTGAGAAACACTGGCCTAATGGTCTAGACCACTGACCCTCAAATGTCAGCATGCATCAAAAACCCTTGGAAGACTATTATTAAAACAGACTCCTCCCACCCCCATCAGGGTTTTAGATTCAGAAAGTTTGAGATAGAGTGAGGAATTTGCATTTCTAATAAGTTCTCAGGTAGTGGAGTACTACCTAGGGAAAGTGCTTTGAGAACCACAGACCCCTGAATTTTTTTCATCAATAAGATAGGGTAGTACATTCCTGCTTGCCTACAGAGATGCTGGATCAAATGAGCCAGTGTGTGATAAAGCATATGTGGGCAGGATGTCAGTCTATTTACTGGTCAGTGATTTTTTTAAAGTTACTGTCATGCCAGCACAGCTGTTTCCCTGTCTGACCTCTGGACGTCAGGCATAGACAGGGAACAGGGAATCTATGAACTGGACTGTGGGTTAGAGATGTCTGTTTGGAGATGTCTGTGAAGAAACCAGCAGCCCTTGGGGCTGAGAGTGAGAATTACTGTGCAAGGCCTATGAAGCCCCACCAGCTATCTTGGGCTCCTATCCAAGTTGCTTAGTCAGGATTCTGTCTGCTTTAGTGGGCCTGTGCCTATCTTGATCACTTGTTACTCATTCCACCTCTTGATCCTCAGGTGGTAGATCTTTAGTGCATTGATGGAGAAAGTGATCTTTTTCTAACCAAGCCTAATTCTTCTTGTCATCCCAAACAAGTTGCATGACCTTTTCCCACCTTGTTGAGTGATTAGCTAAATAGTCTTTGGCTACGTGTGCTCCCGTCCCAGCATGTAGACTCTGGATGTCTGTGAGAGGAGCTGAGGTAGAGGTTGTTCTTATGAGCAGAATGTACCATAGTGCTTCAGAGTCTGAATTCTAGAACCATCCTCTGAATTTGAGTCTGGTCTCCACCACCTACCAGCAGTGTGACTCACCTTAGACAAGTTACTTGTACTCATCTTTCCTTTTGGCAAAATGGGGTTAATAATAGTGCCAAGCTTTAGAGGTCTTTTGGGAGGAAGAAACTTGAGTGCTTCAAGCAGTGCCTGGCATATCATTCCTCTATGTGTGGACTCTCCTGGGTTGGATTACTACAGTGCTACTCAAGTCCTCGTAAGCTGTTGGGGCACAGCAGGTAGCTGGAGGCATACCCTGTTTTTTTCCAGGGAGCACAGAGAAAGCCTCCTCTTTCAACATAGTAGGCAGAGCCACGGAGTTTTTCCATTCTCTGGAATGGTGAGTTAGACTTGGCACCCCTCCATTCCATGCCCTTCCCCAGTGCTGCCTCTGAGGACCTCTCCTGCACACAACCTGAGATTTGTTTAAATTAATTTCATGACAAATACATACGTAAGGTGGTCACACAGCTCTCACTTGTTACCCCCCCCCAAAGGATTGACTTCACAGGGGCCACTAATATCTCAAGTTATTTATTGTTGAGTATCTAGAAATGTTTGAACTGAAACTGGTTCAGTCACATGCACATGGAGGTACATACAGGCATGAACACCCCTGGGTGAGGTGCAGTTTCTAAGACTTTTGAACTCCTGTGTTTATTGGCATTACATATATTTTTTAAAAATTAGATTTCAGTAAAAGTGAATTAGAGTAATTCACTCTACCTCCCCCACCCCAAATAAAGAATAGCAGTGTCTATTTTCAGCCTCTTTTCTACATTTTAATTGCTTTGAGGTCTGTAGGGATGGGTGAAGAGGGACGCGTAGGTGAAAAATCAGCCTTTTAAAGCTCCGATTTTTTACCCTTCCTTGTCCTGAAACTTCGAGCATCAGCTCTCATCTGTCAAAGTGTAAATCAGCAATTAAAACCCAAACAGCCAAATGCCAAAGATGACCTGAAGCACAAAGCAACTGACAAACAAGTCCGGACAAATCGACGGGTAATTTATAAGCTTTGCCCTAAAATCTAATTATTTGGCAATTCGAATTTGCAGCCAGCCAGGGCTCGGCAATAAATTTAACCCGCCATAAATTATTTAGGAGCAGGCTGTGGTGTAAATCAAAACCACGAGTGTTTGTTTAAGAAATAAGCTCCTTGTGCATAAAATGTCCTTTTTTTTTTTTTTGCAAGGGAGAAACTGTTAGGAAACCATGTCCTGTTCCTTGTCAAGTGTTGCCCTCACTTCTCCCTCTAACTTCCCCTCCTCCCTGTGGCCAGGAGGCTTCTAAATCCTTTGGCAAATGGGTCCACTTTTATCCAAAAGCCAAGTATTAGGGTAAAACCCCTATTTTTGCTCCAGGCACTATTTTTCTACCTCCAGGTAAGGATGATGTTGCTGTTGGGTCTTATCAGAACTCTGCACAAAGGTGCATGCTTTTTGGAGTTTCTTCAGAGTGTGGATGGGAGGGATAGATAAGTTGTTACTCTCTCTAAATTCAAGTAATTCTAGTTCCTAGAATGAGAGGGGAAAGCCTTGAAAAATGGCCTTCTCATTCCCTTATTTCAGACAGGACTGCAGAAACATCAGATCAGGTAAAGGAGAAGCTGTGCTTTGGAGAAAAGATCTGTATGACCCCTATAGTGTTAAACCCTGAGTTTCATTGTCTAGAAATTCCAACCATCTAACCTAAGCCCCTTCTTAAAATCCTTCTGTTCTATCTTCTGATGTAATCTTATCACTGCAGACACTTTAGTTGAAGAGAGTCTGAATATCCTGAAAGCAACCTACTACACTTTCATTTCTTGTAATCTACTGATTGTGGGTGTGAAGTTTCATTTGAAATGCTGTTCCATTTTTGTCCCTGGTTTATCAGGGGGAATCACTGGGGTTCCTAGTTGAACAATTAGAAAGCAGTTGTGTTTAAAACCTCTGCTCCAACTTAAACCTCTGATGACTTAAAAAGGTAAAGGATATTTACCTGGTGCTTTTTTTTTTTTTTTTTTTTTTAATCTCACTGTCTTTCTTCTGCTTAACCCCCCTCAGCCCTCCTCCTCCCCCCCAGTTTTGTGACTGGCATTTCATTGAGGTGGACAGCAGATATAATGTGGTTTGGTATCATAGCTACTTTAAAAAAGTCAAGTTCTGAGGCTTGAATTGACTTGTCAAGTTTTGGCCAGTGCCATTCCACCGTCAGCACATCAGCCTTTTGAGATTATGATGCTCTATCTGTGGCCTGCCAGGTAGCTTGTGGATGGTGTTGGTAGCTAACCTACCAATTTTAGCAAAGAAGACCCTGTGTTCCCAGAAAACATGGGTTGTAGGCAACCCATGAGGGGGTTGGAGGTGGAAGTGGGGGTGGGGAGGTTAAAGTAGCTGAGGGATGAGAGGCAGCTGAGTGGACCTGGTGGAAAGTACTCTGGAGCGTTATATGCCTGGTTTTGAATCCCAGTTCTACCTACCATGTTAGTCACCTTAGGCAGATCACATCACCTTAATGGCCCTGCGGAGAGCTCTGTGAGAGTGCTATTTTCCGTCAGAGCCATGTGCTTCGCTTCTATGTGGCCATGTGTGAAGCTCCTTGAGAGAATGAGGTCTGTGTGCTAGGAAGGAGCTGGCATTGGAGATGCAGCATAAAGGCTCTTGCTTCCCGCTCTCCCTCAGCTCAGAGGCCTCAGAGCAGGGTCACCACGGCCCTACCGGGGGCTTTTCCATAGCAACTCTCCAGGCAGAATCCTGGAGAGTTTACTTTTGTTGCTTTTAAGTTGAGCACAGCTTCTCTTCTCTGGAGTTAGTAGACTGAGTTCCCTGAAGGCAGCCTTTCAGGCTGAAAGCTCAGATCTTTCTTGACCCTTCAGATTTGGAAAGCCACTAGTCCTATTCTGTATAAGTCTTAATTTCCCCATTTGGAGTTCTAGCTCTGTCACTTATTAGTAATATTAGCTTGAGCAAGTGACAGCTTCTTTGGGGACCTTATTTATCTGTAAAATAGTAATGATTCCCACCTTATGTGTTATTAGGAGGTTCAATGAGACCATATCTACTGAGCATTTAACAGAGTCTCTAAGCATATAGAAAACAATAAATGGAAGGAATGAAATGATTCCATTTTCTGGGTGTCTTCTAGAGTATTGGGGCAAGCTCTGTCCCTTGCCCAGAGTACAGGCAGGAGAGAGGAGTCATATCTCATATTTGTCTCTGTGTCCATATCCTGCTGGTAAATAGTACGTGCTTAATAGTATTGGTTTATTACTGATGATGATGTGACCTATCTTCCAGGATTAAAAAGAGTAATACAAGAAAATGTATTTGAAAATACACTGTAAACTGAAAAACATAGTACTTGGTACGTTCCTCCACTGCGATCTTTGTCATAACGCGTTGTTCATTATTTGTTCATGTATCTTTTCTGCTTACTTCTCCAAAGTAAAGACTATATATTATCTCTGATCCCCACCCTAGCAACTGATGATGTCCTGTACTAGGAAGGTTCTCAGATAATTTGATTGAATGCAAATAGCAGACCAAAATAAGGAATTGTAGAATTTAGTGGGGGTGAGGAAAAGGACTGATAAAATACAAACTGATACTTCTTTCTTCCTAGGGCTACCTTTACACAAGCAGACCCTCAGCTGTTCCTATGAAAACATCTTCCCAGGGGAATGATAAAATTGAAGGAGGGTGAAAGAGGAGGCATGGATAACAGTTTCCTTCTCTGGGCAACAGGCTCTACATGCATCTTCATAAGCTCTTGTGTTGGAATTATTGTCAACAACCTATAGCTTTAGGGTTACCACTGTGATCATTGTCAGCTGAAAACTGTTGACATGTTTAGCATAGCCCTAGTGCCCTGGCTACAGAAGGGTACTGACTTGGTACAGATGGGGCCTTCTCTCCTATGGTTGCATTTCTGGGGTCTGTATTTCAAAGTTCTGGGCACAGCTGGGCCATTTAGGAAGGTGAGAAGTCCCTCATTAGGTCCTTTTTGCTGTGATTCCCAGATTCAGCAACTTCTCTTTTGTATCCTCAGTGGCTCACATGACTATACTAGGTGCAAGGTGGTTGTCACAGCAGCTGCTGATAGTGCTGAGAGGACTCGCAAAGTCACTTTCTGAGACTGATCCTTAAAAAGTCCTTCTTGGTCTTGGCTGGTGGGCCGGCAACCATGGAGGGCTATGTTTATGATGTGCCTTTCTGCTGTGTGCTGAGTCTTGGGTCCCTAGTTTCTGGGCATTTCAGGGATTTACCCCTTTTTCTGGGTGGTGCTAAGGCTGGCTTGTACCCACTCTCTGGTAAGGTAGAGAGTGAATGGGAACACTTAGGTTGACTCCATTTCTCTAAGGTAAGGAAGCCAGCAGCAAGAAAGTCTGAATACTGAACTGCACTGGGGAAACCTAACAGTAAGTTTTCAGAGAATCTACAGGGGATGCTGACTCTGCTGGTCAGAGCGGGAGCTGAAGCGCTTACTGTTGTATAATAAATACTAATGAAATTCTAGATCTATAATAACATTTCAGATATCTAAAACAAACCATGTGTTTGTAAAAAAGTGGAAAGAGATCAACTTTAAGTCATAAATTCTTGGTAATAGAGGGTTTTTTTTTTCTATTTACATTTGATAGATATTTTTGTTTCCAGAGGAATGTCAACTCCTAATTTCATAATGTATCTTGGGCTTAAGAAAATTGAATTTAATAAAAGCCAGAGATGAATGGCATCCTTAAAGGTCCCAACACTTGTCTTTATTAGCAGGACAAACTGCAGGTCTCCAAACACTGCTTCTCCCCAAATGAAAGTTTAAATGAAAAGTACAGTTGTGTCACAGGTTAAATTTCATTGTGGGCCCAGCTAACATTGTTAGTGAGGAGCTGGCTGTATTTGTTTCCTTAGACACCACGGCAGCCAAACCCACTGGGCTGTGGAGCTCTTTCTCGTGAGGACGTGTTTCTTCTAGTGGGAGAGGAAGGATATAGCAGGAATTCAGGAGGGAGATGAACCTCCCTCTTGGAGTTAGCTCTTAGGAATCGTGGATGTCTGCCTTTTCAGGCAGATCAGGGTTTGTTTTGTGTGTGTGCCTCAATTTTATCTTTTCAGAGCAGAGATCTCCTTTGGCTGGCCTGCTTGGTAGTGCTTTGTGGAGAATGAGAGGCCCAGGGAATAGAGGGGTAAATACTCACCTCTCTTCATCTTAGAGTAGATATAGCACCTATTCTAAGCTGCTCGTTCTATGTCAGTCTTGCAGCTTTTCTCTCCTTCTCTGGGGTCTTCTGTCAGCTTCACCATCTTTGGGATCAGCCCAGAACCTTTGAACTTCTCTGGAATGAAATCTGACTGCCTTGATTTGCTCTTGAGACCAGTGTGATGTGTCAATGGAAATGGATGCCTTAAAAACAAGTGTAGTAGTAAGTCGGACATGGTGGCGCATGCCTGTAATCCCAGCTACCTAGGAGGCTGAGGCTAGGGATCACTTGAGTCTGTGGGTTTGAGACAACCCTGGGCAACATAGTGAGACCTAGTCTCAAAAGAAAAAAAAGTGTAGTAGTAGGGGCTGTGTTTTTTGAGAGAAGGACACCTGACTGTCCTGAGAAATCAAGCAGACTGGCCATCTTTTTGTCTTCCCCCCACTCCATTTCCTAAGTTCAGACAGGTGTCAACAGCATCTGTGTTGATTCTGCCTCTGGAGAGTTTGCCTTGATTGTAGTGGTACTGGAAGCATCCTCTCTAGAACAGGGGTCCCGGGGTATGGATGCCACTGGAGCTAACTGTTGAGGCCACTGAGTGGGCCAAGCCCCCCCTTCTCTCTCTGCAGTGGAGACCTTTTCCACATGCTAATTTTACTTGGAGGATTTTGCTTTTATTTATTTTTTTTATTATTTCCTATTTGTCTCTTCCAGATGTTTTCAGGGCAGTTTTTTTGTGTTGTAAACTAATTCCATTCATGTTTTAAAAATTTATGAAAGCGCTAATAAAAATGTCAAAGTGGTAAAAATGTTAGCTTTTCCTCTGCTTTGATTAAATTTTGCAAACTGTTTTTGAATATTAAAAAGCAATAATTTTTTTTATTCTCTCTCCTTGCTTTCCCTCTTCTCTCTGGTGCATGTGTGCTCTCTCCTGCCCTCTCCCCCCTCTGGTGCATTCCTCCCTTCCCAGGAGCGATGTATGAGGCGTGCTGCACAGCCAGCGTTCTGCAAGCCTGTTTGCACACCAGGACCTTGGTGCTGTGCATCTCTATTAAATAACGGAGACAAATTAATCTTAGAGACACCAAACAAATTGTCACTCCTCCTCCTTCTCTTCCATTACGTTCCAGTGGACTGGGAAGGGCTGGCTGAGCGGTGGGGGGAGCATGCTGGGGGGAGGGTATGCTGCCTGAAAGGAAGGTGGGAGGCACTAGCTCCTATTACTCTTACTCAGTTTTCTTTTTCTCTTTAGTATCTCCTTTGGCTTTGTTTATTATTTATTTATCTCTCTCTCTCTTTTTTTTTTTTTTTGCATAAACGAATGAAGAGCCCATTGGTTCCATTTAAACTTCACATGCGGAAGTCTCTGCGTTGGTCTGGTGGCTAGAGATCCAGACCCACTCCAGGCCGGGCACCTGAGGGTTGGGGGGACGGGTCCTTTAGGGACTTGAGTGCAGAGACCTCTGCTAGAGAACCAGTTGGGAAAACTGGGACAGATTGTACTGCTGTCTTCCTTCCCTTTTCCAGGGACAATAGGGATGGAGCGTGTGTCCAGTCCCTGGACCCTTTGAGGATATATTTAACCATGGGAAGGTTGGGATGGTAGCTAAACTGGCACCATCTCACTCAGTCTTGGGTTTGACCTGGCAGGAGCTTAATGAGCCCAAAAGCACTCCCACATTCCTGACTCTGAATTAATCTTGAAATGTCTGGTTTAAAAAAAAAATCAAAACTTACTCTGTCTTTTCTATGTCTTTGCCATTCCAGGAAATTATTGAGTTCCCCATCCTGAAGTTAAATGGCCGAACCATGGAAATTGAATCTACCTTTCACATGTACGTCCAGCCTGTAGTCCATCCACAGCTTACTCCCTTCTGTACAGAGGTAAGGGTCCTAGAGCTGGGCAGCAGGGCTGCTGGGGCTACAGCTTTTGGATCATCAGTGCTCTGTCCATGCCACTGAGGGAAAGCTTTGGTCTCATCAGTGGTTAAGACAAGTGCACGTTCGACCCAGCAGTTGACTTTTTACAAAGTTTGCCATTCTGCTTGGGCCTTTATGATGCTTGGGGGCTCAGGGAGATCAGTGGCACAATCTGTTCCAATTTCCTCAACATTTTACCTCCCTTATAATTTCCATCCCTCCTGGTAACTGGGCATTTGGAGTACTTCTGGGGCTCATTTCTTTCCACTTCCTTTTCTCTTAGGGTTTCCTTGGCAAGAGGATACTAGGAAGGAGAGGTTATGTCCAGTTTTTCTAGCTTTCTGGCAATATTCTCTGTCCTTGAGTAAAGTGGTCTTGAGTGAAGCATCAGTTGAGTTGTGGGAAGCACACTTTATCACTGAGGAAGAAAGGCAGTATAGAGTGTGGCATGGGGCAGCCTGACCAAGGCTGAAATGACCTTCTCTGTCTCCTAGCGGCTGCTGTACTTAGTTACTATGTCAGCAGGTTGGTGTTGACTCCATTTTACAGACTGTAGTACTAGGACTGGTGGATATTTTGATGTTTGCTGAAAGCTCTCAAGACCCATTGACTGAGGAGGAGCCCCTAAGAGTTCTGACTCTCAAGACTCCATGAAGATGCTTTCTGTGGCCTCTTTCCCCTGTGGTGTGGCATGTCATGTGGAATCGTATCAACCATGTGTAGTGGCAGAGGCGATGGGAAAGCATGAGTATTTCTGCACTCTGTTGAGAATTTGGGGTTTTTGAGTGATCCATAAACAATCTTGCTGTGGAGGAGCCTGGGAACAGGCCTTCCTGCCCCTACCAGGGGAGCTCAATAGCTCTCAGGCTTAGCCCAGAGGTGAGATCTCAATTGCTGCTCCTGGGTTCTCTGTGTCATCCAGGTGGACCTTTTATTGCAGGCATCATCTATAAGGTGTCTAGTCTCTCAGGGCTCTTGTTCCCAATGAATGATTTTGAAGTTCTTCCTCCCTCTCACTCTAGGGTCCTTCCTGTCCCAGGAATTACCTACACCACCAGGGGGCGCCAGTCTGCCCATTTTACCCCTTTTGGAAAAATCACCATTTTAATGATGATGAAATACTCCTTCCATATGGGAGGGAGGGGAAGACTTTCCTTAAGCCAGTCAGTTACCTGTGCCCTGTATTGGCCCAGAGATGTAATAGCCTCTTCTTTCCCTATTCTTTGTGTACAACCTTCCCTTGGGGGGCCCAGTTTCAGGAAGATTGCCTGGTATAGACAGGCAAGCCCGGATTTTGGAAGGTTGCTGCATGTGCTGGGATGAAACAGAGCACTGCTGGAGCACAGCCCTGGGCAAAATTAGATGCTTGAGAGTGCTGGGAAAAGAGATTATTTTCAGGGTAGGGCTACTGCTGGTGATTTTTGAGGGGGGAGTTTGGGGGATGAAAGAGGGATTGGGATTGTTAGAATAGTTAAGTTTCATGAAATGAAAGTTATGTTTCATTTTTCTAGAAAGTTTTACCTGAGGACATACATACACAGTTTGGACGATAGTGAGCATGATAGGGTTTGGGAGCCTGTTCTGAAAGTGAAAATAGCCATGCTGAAGACACTAAGTCTACTGTTTGTCCTGGCCTACCAGAGCTCAAAAGTTCCCTGATCTGGTCCCATCCTTTCTATCCAGGCTCCTGACTCCCTGCTTCATCCCTTGCTCCCCTCACCTAGAGGTCCTTCTGTCTATACACTACTCCCACTCTTCTCCCCTGCCCTTTCCCTGTCCTCCAGGACTCTGCTCAGGCGCTCTGGGAAGCCTGTCTAGAGCTCTCATGGGTTGTGCCACCCTGAATTAGCACTGATCAAATGCTTTCTACTGTAATTATATCTTTGTGTCCACACTAGACCGTGTGTTCCTTGTGGGAAGAAATTAGATCTTGATCCATCTCTGTCTCATCATTCGGGTCTGTCAATGAATATTGTCAAAGAGTTATTCAGCCACACCCTGCCTCCCCTCACAGTAACTGTACTGCAGAAGACCCTGGATCATTTAAATATTGCCTTATTTCTATACCAGATGAAACTGTAGACAGATACCTGGACACAGAATGGGGTCATTGTTCTGAGGCCTCATCTGACCTGGCAGCAGCTGCCTGTCAGGGTAAGGGAGAGAAGTCACCTCAGCTAGAGGAAATTGTTCATTAGTAAGTGAGGAACAAGCCCAAATCTCCAGATTGTGCCTAAGTGACCCCTTGATAGGATTTTTTTTGTCATGCACACATAGTTCCTAAGGACCTGGCCTTGTGTGCCTGGGTGCAGGAATCATGCAAGTGCACACATGATTACATACTTATGTGGGGAGTGATCCAGGCTCACTGCTAGGCAATAGGAAGTGGAATCTGCTTTGAATGAGTCTGTAGCCCACACACAGACACTTATTTTTACTGCTCTGTATAATGAACATGTTATATTGCCTTTCTTGAGGTCCTGTCTTAGTTCCCGTTGATAGTCTGTCTGGATACGTAGTTCTGACAGAGACAGGATGGAGTGTGTGTGTCGTTCCCTCCCAGACCCTATCCCTGCTACCTCTAGAATCTCCTCCAACTCATCAGATCTCTGTCTTAACAGCTGGGCTGCTGTGTAGTCCCTGACCATGTGCAGTCTTTTTTCATTGTTGTCATGAAGGAAAAAAAAAAAAACCACACTGGAAAAATACCCATTTTGCTAAATGCCAGTAAAGGGCTTTGTCTTGCACCTGTAGTTATAAAGGGTGAGATTTATTGCTTTCTTTGTCTGAGGAGAAAGAGTAGGTCTGATTATCAGATTGCACACCAGAGACAAGTGCTTATGTAATCAACAAACTGTCTTGGTGTCAGAATACGATTGTCTTGGAGATAAACTGTGAAAGAAGAAAGCTCTGGATGCTGACATGCTATTGGCACTGAGTGTCCTGGGCTGGTTCCTGTAGTTGCTAGTGTTTATGATGAAGCCAGTTCGTTCCTAGACAAAGCCCTTGTGTGGGTAGGGAATCTCAGTAGCCAGCCATGTTATCAGTCAGGGTCAAAAGCCCCTTGCCTTGTGGTTTCCGAGTCTGGAGAAGCGGGAGTTAATCTGTAATCCCTCAGTGAAAGGAGCCACAGAGCACACATTAATTCTTCCTCTCACCTCTCCCGCTTTAAGTGGTTGAGGTCTCTGAGCTCTGTTTAGCCTGTGAGCTCTGGTTCTCAGCTTAATAATACTTGGCTTTCCTGTAGTACCTTTCATTGTGAGGATGTGAAAGCTTTTTACAAACATATATTAACCCAAGTGAGAATGACTTAAACTGCAGCATGAAGGATCTAAGTTAGAGTTAAGGTGGAACTTCCCAGACTTCATTTTATTAAATTGTTATGCTCCCTTTACAGCTTCTTGAATAAATCTCACGGGTGTCTTATACTTTGTCAGTATCAGATACAGGGACAGACTTTTTTAATTTTTAACTCTTCATCCAATGCCTTTTATCAGCAGAGCTGATAAAATTTGGCCCACCCTTGATGGGATTAATACAAGAGAGCAAGGCTTCCCCATGAAAGACTGCCTCTAGTCGAATCATTAGTTAAAGCTCTTGTGTGTCTGAGGCTTGAGTTCAAGTCCTTTGGAAATATCAGGTCTTAACTGCATCTTGCTGAACTACAAGTGTTCTGGGAAGATGGAGAGAGCAGTAGCTGAGCTTACTAAGGCTCCTCCCAGGCTGGTGATTCTAGATTGCTGTCCACCAGAGAGGAGTATGAGAAAGACCTGGAATCCTGAAGATGAAGGGAGCCCTAGCTTGAGGTGAGAAATTAGGCAATGCCCTGCTTTTCCTATTTTGGTGGATTGATTTTCTCTGCTAAAATGACTAATTTTCCTGGAATCCAGAGCAGGTGCTTGCAGGGTATGCAGGTTGACCTAAGTTCCATCTGTAAGAAGGGAAGCTTCTGGGCAAGGGTGCTGCTGGTTTCCTGTGAGACTCTAGAAATCCTTAGGTGTTTGACTCCTCTGAATGGCCCTTGGTGGAACCAAGAGAAGAAATAATCCTAACCTTGCCCCAGAAGACTCAGACCCATCACCATACTTCCACACAGACCCTGTTGCTTCCCACAAAGAATGGCTGTGGGCCCTCTTTTCTAGAATAGACCTGACCCAACTCCAAGTTTACAGATGTGACTCAGCCCAGGAAGAACTCAGCAGGAGAAGCTAGGCCAGCAAGGGCAGTGGCGGGTGCCTAAGTGGCACTCAGCCGTCTGGATGTTGGCCTGGAAATAAATGGCAGCAAATTCACTCCAGACCCTGGCCCTGTGTGCCCAGGAGAGAACAGGGTGACTGCCTGCTCCTGCTGTGGCTCTGGAAGACGTGTAGGCGCTGGTGCTGACCAGGCATGGGAGGGGGTACCACAAGGACAAGGCCTTCATGTTTTCCTTCACTGCTGGAGCCCCTGTTCCTGGAAGACGGCCTGTGCATTGTGGGCTCTCCAAGAATAAGTTGTTGACTAAATAAAAGGAAGAGTCCTTTAACTCTTCAGGAAAAAAAGCGGCTGACCCGGGCTCTTCCCTGCCCTCCTGCCCCAGCCCTCAGTGGACCATCTTTTCTTCTCTTTAGCTCAGGCCCTCCCTCTGCTGGGCAGTTCTCGGTCTCCCAAGCAAGGAAAGGGTATGGAGGTGCCAGCCGGGTGGGCATGCTGTGGGTTAAAGCCTTGCAAAACAACAGTGTAGTTAATCTTTCTAATTTATTTTCCTTTTAGACCATGGGAAGTCTGTAGGCAGCAGCTGTTACCCAATTAAAATACAGATTAATATAAAAACAGTTTCTGGAATATAAAATAGAGTGGCTGTGTCCTTACACTTCCTTAAAATACCACCTAATAATGACTTGATGAACTACAGAAACCCACCTAGAGGAACTCAGCGTTCTTAAAATGAAAATTTCTTCCCTAAAAGGTGTGTATTACCATTCTATGTAAGTCACTATGAGAAAATAAACTTCCCTCTTAGAGCCAGCGGTTTCTGTGACTTGGGTATTTGGTATTCATTAAATGCAATTATACTTTAATTGGAGTTTAATCCTCCACCCCCCACTTAAAAAAAAAGTTCCAAACAAGCCTGAGAGGCCCCTGTCTCTGGAAGCAGCCAGGGGTGTAGCAGGCATGGCAATTGCCAGCAGGGTCCCGGTTTGTGAACAGGGCCTCCCTTTGCAGATCCTCCAGGCAGTCCGTCCCTAGTCTGTGCTTGAGGGATATTTTCACTTTAAAACAAAATGAAGCAAAGTGAAGCAACATGCCTGTTAGAGACTAGGCCCGACCTGGTTGGAGCTTAGGCCTGAGTGTCGGAAACTCTATAGACCAGATCCCTAGATCATGTCCTCACTTGACAATATCAGCAGTTCCTTGGAAATGATAGCTCTAAGCAAGCCCACTTGTGATGAAACTAGCTGCTGGAATGATGGTCTTTCACTCAGTGATAGCCAGAATCCTTTTCTTTTCATCAGTGTTACAAGGAAACCACATCATCCGAGGATCTGCTGCCCTTCTCTGAGTTTCCCCATGGGTTAAAGGGGCCTGTTTCCTGCTTGGCTAGTTGGTGTGTGTTGAGGGCCCAGTGTGCAGGGTGAAGGGTGAAGCCTGTGGGGCTCCCCAGACCCTTCCCTGATGTTGGAGGGATGGGCTTGAAACCATACCTGCCTGTCCTGTGCTCACAGTGCTATGGGAGCTTTGTGAAGTTTGGGGGTGAATTTATTCTAGATTGTAATTTGTAGGAAGCTATTGAGCCTGTTGAGTACAGATGACAGATGTACATTTATTTTATTTGCGAAATGAAAAATAGGTTTGAGGTACACCCATGGTCATTTTGTAGATCTGTACCCTCATCTTGGGGCAGGATGTTCACAATGTATCCTGGGACTTTATTCCCAAGGCTTTAGCAGATTCTGAGCTAGAAGCAGTGCAGGGCAGAGTCTTACAAAAGAAGAAGCTTGGGGAAGGGACGAACCCAGTTCTACTTTGAACCCGTGCTCTGGATTTCCACTCATCTGCTACCTTTCTTTCCTTCCAGCTTACCGGGATTATTCAAGCCATGGTGGATGGTCAGCCAAGCCTGCAGCAAGTGTTGGAGGTAGGTTGAATGACCTTTAATTCCTGACCTCTAACCCCTTCCTGCTGCCTTTCTCTCCCTCCCCTCCTGAGAATGTGGCCGTGTAATTTGACTATGATTATGGCTTGATTAGAATAACATTTGCTGTCACATCAGTGACATGCTGTTGAGAGTATTGAACCATTGATCTGTCATCTCCAGCTGTTCCCGTCAGGGTTACTGACAAGTTGTCCGAGTGCTGCCAGGAGTGAAGCAGAGGCCCTTACCCCTCCTGGCCCCGTACTGGCCAGCTCCAGGGAAGGCCTATCCTGGGTGGCTGGGGAACAGGGGAGCAGAGCTACAGTTCTGCAGGACTGGCCCCAGGGACTGGAGATGTTTTTGTTTAGCTTTAGTGTTGGCTTCTTGTGGCATGTGAGCATTTCATTAACTCACCCAGAGCTCCCCATCGATGACTTTTGTTTGCTGTCAGCTCCTCCAGGAGTGTGGCTGCCCCGGTGCAGCTTGCCTGGGGATGCACTGTGCCTGTCAGGGGTGCAGAGGCTGCAGTGGGTAATGATTCCTAATCAGAATAATTACAACAATTGCTTGTGTGAGGGAATCAAATTAAAGGCTTTAGAACCCTTGGCAGAGACCACACTTCTGGGATGTTCTCTGTAAGCTGAAAAAGGTTAAGATGCTATTTCTTGAGCTCCATCCTTAGGGAATAAAGAAGGGCAGTGTTTGACCTCAGCTTATCTCCCACCCTTCCTGACCTGGGATCTTTTCAGATAGGAGGAAGCATCACCTTCCCACTTCTCTGGGGGAAAGGGAGAGGAGAAAAAGTCGGTGGCTCTCTTTAGGTGCTTTATTCTAAAGACCAGTAAACCCAAGACTCTACCTCCATCAAACACAGAAGAAGACAGAGTTCCTGGGGCATCAGGGCACATCTCTATGATAAGCAGTTGGTCTAGAGCAAGGAAGAGGGAAGGGGGACTCATTCTTAAGCCCCCCAGGAGAGAAAAATGTGAGCTGAATCTCCTGTGGCTTCTCAGGTTGGTACCAGGGCCAGAGAGATAGATTCAGGCTCCCTCAGTGGCAGTGTCCCCCATTTCCTGGAAGTGTGTAAACCAGACTTTGTCAGCAGTCACATTCTGTGACCCAAGAGGCTGGGACAGGACAGGTTCAGGGAATTCTCAATAGATTAGGAGAAGATAAGCTTTGAGGTCAACCCCACTCACCCTGTTTGAAGAAGGAAGTTTGCTCCTATGACTGAGGGGGGGGGTCCTATAAGACTGAACTCAAAGAGAAAGAGCAGGCCCTCTTCCCTGTGTTCCGTCTGGTTCCTGAGAGAAGCCAGAGGACAGGCAGCTTTTCCCTGGCATGTCTCTGGCTGGGATCCTGGGAGGAAGATGTTCGCTCTGGGTCAGCACAGCACTAAACCGGGTCTGCTGAGCCTGTGGGGTTTTTCCCTCACCGGGACTGGCTGAGGGGGTGATGTGGTCTAGGGTCCTTTCTGACAGTGATAACCTCCCCGCAAGATCATGCCTCTCGCCGTGAAAGAGAAGAGGAGAAGAAGCCCAAGAAGTGCCAGTGTGGAGCCCCCATTCCTACTGCTTGGAGGTGACATGCCCAGGCTGCTTTAAAATCACCACCATCTTTGCCACATACAAAGGGTGTGCTGGCCGTTCTGTGTCAGTCCTCTGTCAATCTACAGAAGGAAGAGCAAGATTAAGAAGGCTGCTCCTTCAGACAGAGGCAGCACTGAGAGCACCCTGAATCAAGACATGGGGAACCATTCCATTAACACATTTTGGATTTAAAAAAAAAAGACAGGCATGGTGGCTGCACCTGTAATCCCAGATACCTGGGAGGCTGAGGCTAGGGATCACTTGAGCCCCCAGGTTTGAGACAACCCTGGGCAACATAACGAGACCTAGTCTCCAAAAAAAAAAAAAAAAAAAGGTCTTCAGGTCATGTTCGCAGACATTAGACCTGCGCTGGAGTCACTGAGGCTTTCTGTTGCTTGGCATGCAGCTGAGCAAAGAGGGAAGATTGCTGTCTGAGTAAAGAGCCCCTCTGCTTTGCTTTGTCCCAAGAGCCCTGAATTGGGATAGAGCTAAAAAGCTAATTTCTCGTCCTAATTAAAGCTATGAGAGGTGGCCAGCTCATGCTGTTTACCTGACTCATTTGTTCTAAATAAGGCTCAGACTGGGCTCCTTCAGTGACTGGGAACATTGGCCCACTGATTTGGGGTTCCTCTTGGTGGTTCTTCCAACCCTTATCCATTCAAGCAGAGAAGGGAATTTGTGATATGATTCAAATTATGGTGTCAGTTCCCTGCCTAGGCCTTAGCGAAGGGGACTCACTGGGAGTGAATGCCCTGGGCCCCTAGTGAGTGTAGATGTTTCTTGTGGAGACCTGGTCTGCTTAGTGTTGCCTCCGGAAAGCCCTGTCCTGTTCTGTTTTAGGAACACTGTGCAGAAGTTGAGGCACTGGGGAACCCCTGTAGCAGGGGGTACTCACCTTGGGGATATAAGGCCAGTGAGCCAGAACAGAGGGAGATGAACCAATTTAGGTAACTCCAGGTTTGCTTTAACGCTTTTCTTATGTAAAATCAGTTATTTTCTTTAGGTGACCCCAGGGAAAGAATGTGAGTCTGGGGGGAAGGGGGTCCAATTTGTGAGTGTACAAATCATGTAACCAGGTAGGCGCATCCTTGGCCCTTCTCAAGGTTGACTTCAGCATGGACCAGGCTTCCAGCATCTCTGAGATATCCAGGGGGCCAGTCCCCCTTGCTAGAGGTAATCTTTCTTTAAGATTTCTACATGCTCTCATCTGCTGGGCCCACAAGACCTTTCACATGGTGCCTAACTTAGTGCCCCCGCCTCGTTTCCTGTTCTTCCTTCCTATATACTTTGGATTATTGCTACTCATATTTCATTCAACCAGCAGATATCTATTGAAAAAGCAGTAGTCAGAGTCCCTGCCTTTGTGATGCTTATAGTCTGGTGATGGAGGCAGACATTAAACATGTCACTGCTTCCCAAATGCAGAGTAATTGGGACTGTGGTTTTGCCTCTGCCTATAGCATCTTTTCCTCCATTCCACTTTGTTGAGCACACCCACCCACCAAGGTCCTGGTTGAGTTGTCTTCATGATGCCTTTCTGGCTCCTTTCCATGTAAAAGGTAGAGCTGGCTGTTTCCTCATCTTAGTCCCAGAGCATCCTGATCACTGCTCCATCACTGCATCTTTTATCTTGTATTATGGTGATCTGCCTCTCTCCCTTCCTTAGCCTACTGTCTGTTTTGAATTAGGTACTTAATACGTTATCACTGTTAATTCTCAAAACAGCCTGTAAGGTTAGTCATCTTGCCTCCTTTTGTGGATGAAGGAAACTGAAGTTCAGAGGGGTTAAATGACTTTTAAATGACTTCCCATCAGTGACACAGGCAGGACATGGAAGAGCCAAGGTTAGAACCCAGATGTGTCTGACCTTCAATCCTGCATTTCTAACTACTCTGCGATACAGCCTCTCAAAATAACCCTCCTGTGTGAGTAGAGCAACGGTGTGAGCTGCTGCACTCCTTCTCCAGGCCTCGGATCTTCTGAAAACTAGTCTGTGCTTCATGAATTCTTTCTGAGAGCTCTTTCATTATATACTGACTTTAGTATCTGCACTTCCAACATGAGTGCAAACAATAAAACTCCTCTAAGGAATGAGGGAAGGAAAGACTTAGAATGTGTTTAGGAGTGGTTTCTTTCTGTGTTGGAACTGAACTCAGTCTTCAAAAGAGTCCTCTGAATTTAAATCCTCAACCAGGAGAGGAGAGATACAAATCTGGGGCCAGTTTATGTGCTTTTAGCAACTGAGGTCAAGATGGGGCTCCAGCTCCTGCAAGGGAGTCTCTTCTGCTAGACTCTTGCTGAAAATTAACTTTACCCTTTTTTTCAGGCATAAACGAGTTCATAAATGTGGCTCATAAGCATTTGGCAGGAAGGTGAATAGGAGTATGAGTGAGCCTATGGACTGGAGTCCCTGCTTGGCACATCCTTCCAGCCTGTTCTCATGACCCAGGACAACCTGTGTCCGTGTTTAGGGACCATACTCAGTTAACCTGGGATCTGTCCTGAGTTCTCAAGGGTGGGGAGGGAGATGCCAGCTACTGGGGGAGTGGAGGAGCTGCCTCCCCTTACCACCCACACTAGGCTTGTGGGGTCTTCCTGTAGGGGTTGCCCTCCAAGTACCACCAGAGTTCTGAACCAAGACTGAGAGCCCAGAGTGGACCTGTGACTGGATAAGATTACAGTTTTCCCCTGCTCTGATTACAAGCCGCTTATCTGCATTTCACTGTTGTGACTCTTCATGTACTCAGGGGAAAAAAAAGGAAAATCTCATCTGTTCTTGTGTACTTTTCAGAGGGTCGATGAGTGGATGGCGAAGGAAGGCCTCTTAGATCCAAACGTCAAGTCAATTTTTGTCACCTGTGGAGACTGGGACTTAAAAGTCATGTGAGTATGAGAAGGGCTATGTTGCTGGCAGTACTTGGAGTCTATGGGGCCTGGTCTTGCCTTTCACGAGCTGACATGTCCAAGCCCAAGTGCAGCTGAATTTGGGTATTCCCTGGACCTTGGGGGTGACCAGGGTGAGAAGAGGAGCCTTCTGCCTCTGGAGCAGGGAGTTAATAAGCCAAGGACCCTGCAAGGATTGCTGCCTTTGCCTGGTCTCCCTGCCCAGAATAGCCGTTCCAGCTGTGGGTGCTGTGTTACTGCCCTGGAAAAAAGAATTGAAACAGAATTATTTTTAAAATCAAATTCGTAATGTTTACTCTTCTGCATGCTTTAGAAGTAGTAACTCATTTGATAATACTAGGTACTATTTATTCTTCCTGTTTTATAGACAAGGAAATTAAAGCACAGAGAATTTAAGTGACTTGCCCAAGAACACACAGAGGATCCTTTTTCTTGACCATTAAACTATGCTACCTACCCTCTTATCTGGGACACAAGGCCCAATGATCCAACTGAGAAGCCAGTACTGAAATCAAAGAGACCTGCTTCTAAGAAGCTGCCCAGCTCACCCGCCTCCTGTCTCCTTTGCCCCCACTACTTCTCTTTTGTCTCCTGATCCAGCCTAGGTTGTGGGAGATAGAATTGGCCCCTTTGCCTCTTGTCTATCTATGGATACCTGGCTTCAGACAATCCCCAGGGAACTGAACGGGGGGGGGGGGGGGGGGGGGGGGGGGGGGGGGGCGAATTGGTGGGGGCACTGTTTGCTGAGGACTGATAGAATCAATACCTCTGTGTTCTTTGTGACTGAAGGCAGCTGCAGGCATTCTGTGAGTGTGTGTGTATGCGCTTTTGAGCTTAGGGTGGGGCACTGGGGAGTGGGCAGGGAGCACCTAGTGGCTTTGGGAGTGACATTTTCTACCAAATCAGTAACTATCTTCTTACCCTTCTATGTCTTTTGGAAACTGGGCGTTGATGTAAAATTATGCACCCAGGTGGGTGTTAAACCTGAGTGCATGTGTCTCAGGTGGAACAGGAGGAAGAAGAAGCCCAGGTGGTGTAGCGACCCACAGTGCTCATCTCCACATCCCCTGGATTGTGTGCACACACTGACTGCACTCCTTTAGTTTTGCACACCTAGATCCCAGAGCTCCAGAGGGTCTCTGTGTTACCAGATGACTCATTTGTCAGGAAAATGATACTGGCTGGCCCAGAAGGGACTATGAATGAGGATTCCATGGGGTAGGTGAGAGGAGGACGACAACTGTTTGTTGCTCTTGTGTATGGTGTCCCAGGCAGCTATGAGCACTTGTGACTGAGAAGGCATTTCCATAATGCTCTGCGGTACAGGAGAAGCTATTCAAGGTGGGACAGGGTTCAATATTCTGGAGCTCATAGCCCTGTTAGTCTCCAGGAGCCTCTCGGAACCCTTACTCTTCCAGTGGCTTTCTCTCTTTGGCACGTTCATGGCTCAGACACCACACCGGCTCTTCAGGGTTTTCTGCTGTAACTGTGAATGGCATGTGCATGTGCAGGGATGTGAGAAATTTCCATGTGTGAGGTCAGGGACTATCTGACTGGGCCTCTTAAGCCTAAAGTTGGTTTGCCCATGGAAGGTGAGGGAATAACAGCGTGTCATTCTCTTTGGGGCAGGCCTCTGTCCTGCAACATCAGTTCAGTCCTTGGCTTGGGGGCGGGGGGGGGGGGAGGGGGCTGTAGATTTTGGTGACCTGAGAGGCTGCTTCACATGATATAATCAAGAAGGAGGGAACTGACTTGTGAAAGTCAAGCTAAGATGAAAGGAAACCAAGTTTTAATGCGTATTGCCATATCTCATCTAGTCCTCCTAACTTCTTTCTCTGGCAAGAACTGGTATCTTTGTTTTACAAATGGAAAACAAATAAAAATAGCAAAATCAAAACTGAGGCTCAGAGAGGCTTGGAAAATACAGCCAGGCAGAACTAAATTCTATACCATGTAGCTTCTAATAGAGTTGGGTCAGGCAGCCTGGGTTGCTGGTCTGGGTTTGCACTGGGAAGGCCAGTGCAACTCTGAAAAAGAACTCACAGGAAAGAGGCAGATGTCAGGTGCAGGGGTTGGGGGAGGAGAGAGCTTAGCTGCCTTCAGAAGCAGGACTTCACATAACTGCTGGGAAGGCTCTTAATTAAATGTGTAACAAAATAAAAACAGCCAGAGAGGAAACCTAAGTAGTGTCGCGTGACAGCGCACAGCTTAGCGGTGTTCCTGGAACCTCTCGTCTGGACCATCACCTTTTTATGCGTCCAACAAGGGTGATGGTAAATTGACACCCATAACTTGTTAGTATGTGACTTGCTTCTTATTTTGACATCCATTTTCAGATTTAACTTAAGTCTAAGGAGCTCAGCAAATATTTTCATTTCCCTATCCTAATTTCTCTGAGCCATGGTGCCTCACTGCTGTTCTCCCTGCTCTCCCAGCCCCCTCCCCCAGCCAGCTTCACATCACTTTGGTTGGAAAGGGCCTGATTAGTGAGGCACTGAGAAATGGGAACTGAAGTGGCAGCGGAAATCCCACTGGAGAATAGAAATCTGCTCCCATCCTGACAAAATCATTTTGTGTCCATCTTTTGTCAAAGCTGGGTGAGTTTATACTCCAGGTTTACATGGGCTTTGATACTCTAGTCACAGATCTGCTAAGGTATGTGTAAATTAGTAGGCGCAGATTTAATTTTCCTTCTAAATGTATTTAAATACCACTTGTAGTGGCTTTGGCTCTCGAGCAGCTTGCCTTCCTTACCTGGCCTACCTTTCCTTTGTCTTAACTGGTGTTTCTTGACATTCTTCATGGAGGGTTAGTGTTCTTGGTTTTCTCACTTTTTGTTTACTCAGGCCAGGGTCTCTGTAAAGAGTTTCCCTTTTTGGCTTAGTGGAAGGATGGGACTGATGCAGAGTGAGGAAGACACCTGCACAGGTGCCATCCTTGAACTCAGATTTTAATCTGTAGCTTCAAGATCCAGGTTCACCGATTGAACCTAAACAGCTGGTAGCTTTCTCAGTGGCCTGTGGGTCTGAAAAGGGACAAATCCAAAAGACAGAGGATAAGGTAGGGTGGTTGAGGGATAGAGAAAAGCTGACACAGTTCTTGGTGTGATCAAAGAGGCCCTTTGGAGCTGGTCAAGAGAGACACTGCTCTGGTGCGGCTGAGTTAGGACCTGCCCAGGGTCTGTTGACCCTCATCTCACTCAGTCTCTGCTTTGGAATGGGTTTTTCCAACTGGAGGTTGAGCTGGTGAATACTGGGGTGCCTTTCTTTTGAAATGTACATGCCGCACTCCTCTGCTGGTGCTTACAGCTGTGGGCCTACAGCACTTCAGTCTTGGAAAGTCTGGGGATCCAAAGGAAATTGCTTCTTTGTTTACCCTATTCATTCTTTGACTGAGGTGGGGGGCACACTCATTGGGAACTTTGGAGGGTGTTTTGAGGGCTGTTATCAAGCACTACAAACACTGAAGAATACTCACCACCCTGGAGTGAAGTCCATAGGGATGGAGTCAGACACCTGCAAGAGCATTTGAGACATGCTGATGATGATAAAGGGTGACCAGTGAAATGCCCATGTGCTGGGTTGGGGGTCAGACTAGGTCCTCTTGGCAACATTCAACAGGATTGACCACTTTCAACCTTCAAGCGCTCTTTACTTTATGCCTGTCTCCTGTTTCTCTGACTTTTTCTTCACAGTCTCTCTTGCAGATACTTTTTTCCTTCTTTTTTTTCTTAAATTTGGTACATCTTCAGTGGTGGTGTTTCACTGATCTCTGTTCCATTTTTTCTTCTGCACACTTATGCTAACCAGAGTGACTTCATCTTTTACAATGTAGCTCTGTGTGCCAATGTCTTCTCCAGTTGAGAAATGGAAAGCTAATGTGCAGCAGAGATCCCACTGGAAAAAAGAAATCTGCTATCTGAACTCCAAGCCTTCAAATCCAACTACCTGTCCTACGTTTCCACCTATATATCTTAAAGTCCCAGTTCTCTTCTATAATGACTGTTACCAGTTACCCAAGTAGCTCTGCCAAAAACATGAGGCTCATCCTTGAGTCCCTTCTTTGGCTACCATCAATTAATTGCCATGTCCTATTGACTCTTTTTCCCAGAGGTTTTTCAATATCTTTCCATCCCCCTCTACCAATTCCCTGGTTAGGTCTGCCATGTTCTCCTTAGATGACTGCATAAGTCTTCTATTAAGTCTCAGTCCAGTCTTGCTTCTTCAGTTCCATTCTCCTAACTGCAGTTTGTCACCTCCTGACACCTTCAAGGCTTCCCTTTGGCCTTCAAGGCACTGCCAACCATTCATTGACACTTTGAATACTCTTGCTTACTTCTCTAGCCTCATCTTTGAGTTCTCTATGGTTTCCTTACCCACCCCAGCCTTTAAACCCCTCAGTCAGATGCTCTAGTTGACCGGTTTCTAAGCATCCTTCTTACTATCTTTCAGTGTCTTCCTATGTGTTTCTGGAACAGATTACGTATTCATATATAAAAATGTATTGTGGTTGCCTCTGCTGTCTCTTTCACTAGGCTGTGAGCACCACTGTAACCCTAGGACAAATCTTGGCATATAGTAGTTGTTCAATAAATGTTCGTTGACTAACAACAGAGTCATGGAGTAGGCCTGTGGAATCCCTGCTTAGGCAGAATGACAGAGGATCCATAGTAGGATACTGCAGGGAGAACAGAACAGGAAATCTCAGGGCTTCTTGTCCCAGTCTGAGGAGGGGGTAGAGGACTCTGATGCTAATGCTAGGAAGCTCTGATTTTCCTCAGCACCAGCCCTTGTGTCTTGCCCCCCCCCCCCACTCTCCTGTGGGATGGTCCACAGGCTGGGTCAAGGAGGATTCTTGCCCTCAGGGCAGTGTGAAGGGCTTTCTTTGAGAGATTTGTGCCTCAGGACAAAGACTGGGACCATTCTGGGAAAAATGATACTAGATAAAAAAGATAGCCAGTATTTATTGAACATTTATCAGTAGTCCTGCTTGCTATTTTTATATAATCTCATTTAGTCCTTACCAAAATCCTATGAAATTAGTTCTTCTTATAAACTTTTAAAGAAAATGTGGAAACTGGAGCCCAAAGAGGCAAGAAGTTTGTCAAGGGCACCTAGCCAGTTTACGGCAGGACAGGCATTAAACCTAGGGATTCTGGCTGTGGAATTTGTATGTTCAACCGCTGTGCTATCTGGCCACCTGCTTCTAGCCTCCTTCATGGCTTTGTGATGAGGTAGGAGTGCCCTTCTTCCTTCTGTTTGTTTGCACTGTGTGGTAGAGCTCTGGATATTCTCTGATACCCTGGGCTGCTACTGATACCTATTCTTGTGCTAGGTTCATTTTGGTACAGGGGCATGGTTGTCCAGGAGGTATGATTTGGGCTGCCTGAGAAGGTCCTTGCTAAGCTACAAATGGCTGAATCCTCAGGTCTGTCTTCAATATTGCTTTGGACACCTCTGTCCTCTAGTATGTTTGGAAGTATGTGGGGCATCTCATCGTGTCACTGAGCTCATGAGAGCCTTGCCCCTTGCCCGTAGGTGTGCCACCTGGTCCCAGCACTGAGCTGCATCACCTCTGATTAGCAGCCTGCTGGAGAAAGGGGCTTGAGTAAGAACTCCCTGGCAGTCCTGACTTGTCTCATTTCCCGATACTTTTATCTGTCACTGCAAGCGCTTGGGCTCCCCTCCTGAACTAATTAAGTTTGCATGTGTTTAGACACATTGCCAAATAGGGCTTAGCAAAGCGGAACTGAGCTACATCTCTTTCTGAGTAGGAAGGAAGGGTATATGAACGCTTCTCCACAAGGGCCAGGGAGAAGCATGGGTGACACGAGTGGTTGTGTGTACAGATGATTGGCATTCTGCCCTGGCCCTTCTAAGGATACAACAGGCTGGCAAACCTTCTGATTGGCTGGCAGGTGTAGGTGAGGGCCCACCCTCCAGCTTTCCTGGTAAATTTAGTATTTTAAGACAACTGAGGATGGAAAGAGGGCAGACTCTGAAGTATGATTTCTCTCCCAATACAAGCAAAACAGAATACTAAATTTAGTGGAATTTGAAGGGAGTGTTTTTAGGATTATGTGCTGTTTGCTGCCCACCTGACCTACCTAGTCCTAGACCTCAAACATCCTGTGTGGCTGGCAGATTGCATTTTCTAGGTTGTGAGAAGTATAGTGGGAATGTGCACAACTGAAGGTCCCTCTGTTTTACCTGAAAGACCCCAGTTCCTGTCTCAGACTCATGATCTCCGTGAGTGAGCAAGGGTGGGACATGGAGGGGATATAGGGAAAGAGAGTATTGTCCAGGGTCTCATCATCCTGGAGGTGTGTGGTTCAGCCTGAAGGATCCCCATTGTGAGTTGATAGCTGACAGCATGTTGCCATGTCAGAATGATGCCTGCCTAATCCCTCATGCTGCATGGTCTGTGGTCTGAGATGTCCTATGGCAGAAAACAACTTGGGCCTATTCAGATAGCAGGTGTGGGGCCTTATCATGTTGTAGACTCCTTCCCTGAGGTAGGGAGTGAAGGCTCTTTATACAGAAAGAAGGCGATCCAGCTGAGGACCACAGTCGGGACCTTAGTCCTATAGCTCTGAGGCCAGTGGGTCATCTTCCTGGCCATAAAGAGGTTCTTGATGGACAAGACTGACTTGGAGTCAGACCAGGCTCCCAGTGCAAGTGAAGTATGTGTGTGGAGGGGGGGTTGGAGGTGGGCAGGGAGGTCTGCAGGTTGTATAGGAATTCTGAGCCTTTGAGCTGTAGCCTAAGCCCAGAGAGAACGACAGCCAGACCTTCTGCCCTCCCTTCAGCTTCCCCAGAGCCCTCTCGTCAGCAGAGGTGCATCAGGTTAGCCCCAAGAAGGCAGCTTGAGTTGATGGGGTCATGTTTCAGCGGCAGCTAATCCAAGTCACTCGATATAAATCTCACCCTGCTGCCTCTCCCCTCCCTCCCATCCCCAACTCACAGACAGGGAAATGAATCCTGGCCCTCGCCCTGAATACATCATGGCAGGCCTGCCTCTAATGAGAGAGGGCCATTCATTGTGGGGTGAAGCTCCCTGCAGAGCCTGGGATGCCATTAATTAAAGAAGAGCCACCTGAAGCCAGTGGTGCGGTACAGCCTGCCACGCTCAGATGGAGTGGTGGTGGGGTAGCCTCGTTAGCCTGACAGCTCCTTGGGCCCAGGGTTCTTCCTCTCGGAGGAGCGAGGGGCGCCCCGCCTCCACCTGCGAGCTCTCATGCTTCTGGGCCAGCATACCTCACAAATGCCTAAGAGGCTCCTATACCTGTCCTGGGGCCTAGAACTGGCAGTTAAGGGGTTCTTGATTGTGAGCTTGGCCAGAGATGATCCATGTCTTCTCTGCAGGCCCTGGACGAGAGCAGCTTTCTGTGATGCCCACCTGGTTCCTGGTTCCACCCCACCCCATGCTCCCTTCCCACTCTTTCAGGTTGTCTGGGAGCTGTAGGTCAACAGGCAGCTCAGCCTTCCTTCAGAGCCAGAGGCTGGGCAAGTTGGTCTCCTCTAAAAGTACTTTGGGCCTGGCGGTGCCCTGGAGGAGGAGAAGCTCTGTTGTCTGGTCAATGAACATGTCGTGTCCTTCCCCCCCCCCCCCCAGAGTTTCTGGTATTCCACTTTCTCGGCATAGCAAGGCTGAAGGGCAGGACACCTATGACTGCCTTATCTCCACACCCCTTGGGAAGGTGTCAGACAGCCTAGAGCATTTTGGTGATTATAAGAAGCCCTATAATGGAAGTTTTGCTCAGTTAAAACCCCAATTAAAAACAGATTTGTTTAGCATGTGGGATGTTGTTTGGGGGCTCTCATGCTTTGGCCTGTTATAGAGCTGCGAGTGGCTGTATCTTAATGCTTGCTTAGTCCTAAGGCCAATGTGGCTGCCTGGGTTCTGACTCCCAACTTATATATGGAGCTCCCCTTGGCCTCCACTAGGTTTTTCTCCCTCCTTGCTAGCAGGAAGAACTGTAGGCAGAGACCTTCGCCATAGCCCAGACTTGGGGTAGCTCACCCAGTCTCTGCCAGCTTATCAGAAAGACAAATTAGTCCTACGTCTGTGGTTATTGGGGAAACTCTCTGAGCCTATGCTCTGTGACAGAATCTGACAGATAGGCTGCTTCAGAGACCCTCAGCTGAGGGCATGGGTGACCGCAGGATCCACCTCTGCTTCCTTCTGTCTCTCCTGGTAGAGCACAGAGGCTGCACAGGACTTTTCACATGGCCACGATCTTCTGGACTTGGAGTCTGGATAGCACTTCTTTGTGTTTGAGACATTTGAGGACCTTTCCAGGCCTTACCCATTACATGGACTCCTCTGTTCTTTGGAGGCTAGAGTGAGAGCTGGAGAACTTATTCTTTTAACTTCAAGAGCGAGCCACCACTGCTCCTGGAAAATATTCTCTTTTGGGTGAAATATTTTTTAGATCCATATATTTTAAAACATTGTGTGATTCTTGAGCACAGTCTTTATTTTATGTGATTCTTTCAGAAATTGAGGTATATAGTAAGCAAGGTAGGGTACACACAGTGTACTCATGTGAGGTATACAGCTTTATATGCTTTGAAACAAGTATACACCAGAGTCACTTCACCCAAATCATGATGAAGAACATTTTCTATTATCCCAGAAAGTTCCCTTCTGTCTCTTCTTAATCAGTAATGCCCTCTTCCTGCCAGGTGACTACTGTTCTGACATCTATTACTTTTGATCGTTTCCCTGTTCTTAAATCCCATATAAGTGAAGTCATACAGGATTTACTCTTTTGTGAATGACTTCCCTTGTTTAACCTAATGTATTAGAGAGTTACCCATACTGTAGGTATTATATAGTTCAGCCTTTTCATTGCTGTGTATTTCTATATTGTATTTTATTCTCCTTTTATTATAAAACTACATCCTTTGGTCTTTCAGCATATGCTTATCAAGTTTGTGAATGTTTAATCTGATATGAGACTCTCTTAAGGCCTGTCATCTTGTCCCAAGCCCTTCATTCATTCAAACTGAATTCCAGTCAGATGGCCATGTGGTCTTCCCTCTCTCTTCTGTTCTCCCTCTCTCTGACTCTTGTGATGGGCAGAGTTTTGCACAGGCCTATGGAAAAGACCTTTTAAACACATTGACCTGTGTATTTCTCAGCAAATATTTATCAGATAGCCATGATACACCTTGCACTGCCCTAGCTGCTGAGGCTATAGCAGTGAAAAAATGAGATAAAATTTCCAGCATCCTGCCTTCATGAAGTTTGCATCCAGCACATGCAGCCAGCACTGCCCTGGGCCTTTTGGACTCCCACGTCAGAAGGACCTTTGTCTCATCCACAGACTCTGTCCTGTGGGATTCTGCTGGCGTTCAATGACCATGGCTCTTGCCACCCTGATGGGGCCTTACTAGGGCCTGTGAGCTTCTGTCTACCTTTTCTGCTTCTTGCTGCTGCTTGGCACTGAAAGGGTTTCTTGGTGTCGGTGCTGTCCTGCCACTATCCAGGTCTGATTCCTTTTCTCTCCTTTGAGAGAAAATTAATCTCCAACTTTCCATGCCTGTAAGGTGAGTGACCTCTGTTTTGTTGGCGCTGGCCAATCTGTCCTTTAATTCCCAGCCAGGATAATGGAGACATTACTTTGTTCTAAAGCAAACCTCCAGTACTCCTGTGAGGGTGTGTGTAAATCAGGCGCTAGGAACAACAGGGCAGCTCTGTGGGGCTCTCCTTGCAGAGGCCCAGGCACCTGAGGGTACAGAGCGTTGGCATGTGGGCAGTTTTGGTCCTGAAAGGTGGTTGGGAAATTCAGGAAGGGCAAATGCCGTACCATCATACTCTCCTAACCACCATCCATGCCAGTGGGGCAGCTGCTGCTTTTGTCAGACTCCCGGTAGCACATGAGAGTCCGTGAATGCCCCAGTGAGGACGAAGTCAGGGACCTGGAGTCTCAGGAGATGGAGGCCAAGGGCACGTGAGGCTTTTGCTGGCACCGTGGCCTGTGACTGCATGATCTGAGGACGTGGAGGGCTCGGCTCCGGGAGGTTTTAAAAAAAGTGGTTGTGAGTGGGTGGGATAAATCCTCAGTGTCCCTGGCTAAAGGGTGACACAACCAGACTTGATAGTTCTATAAAACTGTTTCTTCCAAAGCCTGCAAGGATGTTGGTTTGGGGAAGAAAGCCAGCCAGCCCAGAGAATCCCGGGAGCCTGACAGGCCTTTTTCTCTGCAATTCTTTCTTGCAGGCAGCCCGAGGCAGCCTGTCTCTTTGTTAACAGAGTGACAGCAATGTGACACCATGGAAATAATTACTAACAAATCACGGTGCTGACTGCAAACAGCTCTCTGTCTTCAGAGGCATGTCAGGGTGCATTAGAGCAGGACTGGAGGCGCGGCATATGTGGGGGCCAAGGCGCAGCCCACACTCAACGCGTTCCTCTTCTCCCCCACCCTGACCCTTCTCTGCTGTGTCTGACTTTCTTGCTTGTGGTCTTTCCCCATAAGGTCAGCTGAGGGTCCAGCTGGGTAAGTGGCATGTGGCAAGAGCTTTGGGAGGAGAGGGTAGCCGGGACTAGAATGGGGGAATGGGTAGAGATACAGCTAGGGTACCCTCTTAGCCAAGGAACACCTGGGTAGTGATGGGATCTAGGAAATTTTCCATTATGGGACCAGCCCCCCAAAAGTGGGAGGATGCTCCATTTCTGATTTACTCTCTGCCATTTTGGACCAACTTCACCTGCCAGTGGCTTGGGGATAGTGGGTGACAGGTATAGGGGAGTCCTTACATCTCCATGTTGGCTCAGCTCTTTTCCCCACAGCCCTGCTTCTTCCGCTGCCTTAGTCAGTTTTGGGTAAGTCGACTTTGTCCATTCCCTCTTGGTTAGCAGAGTGATTGCCCTGACTGTCAGGGCTGTGAATAATGTTCCTGGTGTGTGTGACTGGAGGCAGGCGTGCAGGGTGGGGAAGGAGAGGAAGGAGGAGCAGCACTCCAATGGCTCCGCACCCCCCCTCCCCTCTCATACAATATTTATCCAGGGATGGGAGTCAGATGCAGCGACCTCAGGGGTCACCCAGTTAAATAGCTTCTGAACCTCCCTGCATTCTAATTGCTGCAGTTGTCCTTTTGCTCTGGAGACTTCTCCTCCCCATTGTCTGCTGAGGCACACACTAATGGCTGTCCTCCCTGGCCCTGCTGGGAGGCATGGGGGTGGGAGGAGGAGAGGGCCCGTTGTTACCTTCTTCTCCCTAGGGATAAGGGAATCTGGGGCCTATTAACAAGTGGCTTTAGCTAGGAGGAGCACAATCCCTTGCCTCCCTCCGCCCCCCTCCCCAGAGCCTTCTGGAGAAGGAAACCCACTGGGCCAAGGGGCTCCCCCCCATTTCTAGCCCTGTATGCAGAATTGTGGGACCAGTAACTCCTCTACAAGGGAGTAGACCTTTTCAGTACTCAGCTGACGTACATCAACCTATGTTCCCATGGTCCCAACCTCAGGGTTTGGAAACTTCTCGTGGGTGATACTTTCTATTGGAATATTTTGCATGTTGCCCAAAGATTGGCCCGATGCAGAAGTCTCTCTGGTCCCCTGGAGGTTGATTTAGATGATTGATGATGGTAGCAGGTGTTCCCCATGTGTTAAGAGTGGCATGTGCCACATGACTTCACAAGGACCTTCTTGTAAATGTCAGCTAACCCTCCAGTGCAGCTCTTTCTCCCAGAGAGTGCTGTTAGAAACCTCCATGGGAGGTGTAACCACAGTGGAGTTCAAGTGCTGGCATTCCAGCAGTAGACTCAAGTTAGTCACTATGGAGAGCTGCCCCAGGAATACTGTGTGTATGTGTGTGGTGGGGGGAGGGGGGGGAAGGACAGGAGGGCCTGTGAGGTGATCGGGACAGAAAGAACAGCTTGTGCCTAACTGATCACAGACTAAGTAAGGTAGAGTAGGGCAACACTGTCAAGAAAATACAAAATAATTGGTAGGTAGTACTTATTTTTAGTAGAAACTACTATTAGAGAAAGTCGAACGTTACAAATTGCGTATCTTGAGCTGTGCTGGGTGAAGCTGCGGCAAAGCCCATTCTTCCTCTTCCCTCAGTTCACTGAATAACCTGATGCCCCTCCTAGGACCCTAGAGCTCCATGGAGAGGAGGTTGAAAACCACCAGCCTGTCCCAATGCCCACCCAGAAGTCTGAGTCTGGGAGACCAAGTGGTTGCTTGTCTTGCAGGAATCAGGGGTGCTGGGGTCGGGGCAGAGGAGACCAGCCAGGGACCAAGGGCAACAGCTGTGTCCTGGAGTGTATCAGAGCAGAGGTCAGGCTATCTGCTGGATGTGACTGCTTGCAGGATGCTGCTCTCCAGGGCCTGCAGAGGGCGTTGTAGGCCTCTCTAAGACAGCCCAGGCGAAGGGTCAAGATGCCACAACAGGTCAGGTGGAGACTAGCAGGGGATAAGTGGGGGGATCATGATGACAGCTCAGACTGCCAAGAAGCTTCTGGATTTCCTGGCCACAAAGAAATTAGCTCATCAGCTGGAGACACTGACCAAAGTGCCCTGGAAACCTCCTATCACCTGCTCTCCCTACTCCCCCCACCCCACTCTCGGCTGCTTGCTGCCTTTTCCATCCAGGAAGGAGCCCTCTGGCCCGGTCCTGGTTGCAGCTCCAGCACTTCCCACGGTCATAGCAAGTGGGGCCCTTTCCCTGGAAGAAAGGGACTCTGGCCTGGACCCTAGAGGCACCTGTCTTATTGTTTCACTAGAGCAGAGCTGGGAAGAGAGAAGTTACGTGACTTCATGGAGTATCTGTGACTCTGGGAGGTTCGTGTTGTACCTCACACAGGGTGTCTGTGCCAGCCACGTCCTTTCTGTAGTCATTTATGTGGGATCCATGTGGGAGAAATGGGACTAGAGACAACCAGCGAGTGATCCAGCAAGCAGTAGGCGGGCAGACCTATGTACATGCACAGTGCCTTTTGGAGGGCTCGAGCCAACTGCCTGGCATTGGGGATTTGAGGTGACTTTTCTTTGGGAGGACCAGCAGCCTGGCCTGTGGGGTATCCTTCTGTACCCGCCTGTGTTCTGGTTTCTGTTTGGGAACTCTCCAGAGCAGCCTGTCTGGGAACACTTCCAGCTGTGCCGCCAGACCCAGACGCAGGTGACGGCCTTTCGTCTGTACCATAGGGAAACCAAGAGGAAATTAAATGTCATTTGCCCCCTGCACAGCAGGTCGCTGCCAGATCAGACACTGCGGATCAGAGCTGTGGGGAGGGCACCCGAGGGAAGGCTTATGCCTGCAACTATGCCCTCTGAGCTGTGGCGCTCCCAGGTGATAGCCTGGCTCGTTCCCAGGCTTTCTCTGCCAGGCTGGGTTCACCCTGGCCAGGAGCCCAGACCTGTGCTAACTGGCAGCTGTGGCCCAGGCCAGGCCAGAGGTGCATGTGCACCAGTGGGAGGGAATAGAGGGGGAGCCAGGGCCTGGCAGTAGAGGACACACAGCAGACAGTGAAGTGGTCAGTCCTTCCTTGAGGAAGCTTCCTGGTGACTGTGGAAAGAACAGGCCCCTTAGAATTAAAAAACCTGGCTTCAATTCCTGACTCCACTGTTTACCAGTTGTGGGATCTTAGGAGAGTCTCTTAACTGCTCTCAGCCTCTACTTCCTCATCTATAAATTGGAGAGGCTAATAAATTCTGGTTTTTGACATCTGTGGGGGAAGAGGGTAGCTTCCTGTTGGGACTGTACCAGATTTCCCACACCCCAGTCCATCCAAGTCTGCCCAGGGGCTCACCGTCCAGTGAGTTAGCTGAAGGTGATGGGAAGTGGAGTGGGTAGCAGGTCCAGCCAGGGAGGCACAGCTGGAAATCCCTGCTGCCTGAGGCCTATCCTTCCTGTCCTCTTCCTCTGAGCCAAGCATCCCAAGACTTTTATGAGGTGAGTATGGGTGGTGGTGGTCTCCCTCCTAATTGTGGGACTCAGCTGGCTCATACCAGCCTCATCTTGCACTTCTCTTCCCTTTTGAGAGGACCTTAGGGCTTGTCCCAGCCCCTCCCTTGCTCTGAAGTCCCCGTGGCAGGCGGGAGTTCTTGGCTTGCAGTGACATTTATTCACAGGAAAAGATGTTTTAATACCGCAAGAGTTGTCCCTTGAAAACTCCCCGCCCCCCATTTTACCCCCCCATCTGAAGCATGGCTGGTGGTGGTGAAATTCATTAGTGTTCCCTGACAGGCAGTGGCGACAGAGGCGCTCGCTGTCTGCTTCCCGCTCCCTCGCTCTTGTGCTCCTGCTTCACGCACACTGATATTTAAAGCTGATGGGCTGCTTATAGACTTCTTGTACCATGACAAGTTTGGGGAGGGAAGTGGGGGAGGACGAGACAGACAAGGAGCCAGCTGTCACGCTGGTATTTCAAACAGTACTCTCTCCTGACCCTTTGCAGGCTCCAGCAAGTGTATCATCTTTCTGAAGCCTGTGGTTGGAATTGTAACCTGCAGCTGTCCCAGAGGACGGGGGCAAGTGTGGGGGCAAAGTGGGCTGAGAAGTCGGCAGTGCTTTCTCCCAGGGCCACGGGCAGGCGGGGAAGGGAGGGACTGAGGGACTGTGTGTGTGTGTGTGTATGTGTGTGTGTGTGCTTGAGCAAAGGGGATTGAAATTGAGTCTTTGTTAGTGTACCCCACAATTGCACCTCTCCCAAAATGTGATGGCCCTTTCTCAGTAGTCTCTCCAAGAGGGGTCATTATGTTTCTTGATGTGGTTATCTTCTAGGTGGGTGTCCAGACATAGGTATCTTGATTGCTCTTTGCTCCTTGAGGGCCCTGGGTCTCAGTGATTTGCATCGATAGGTGGTGACAGTTGATGTGGAAAGTTTTCCCATTTTGTGTCTAGACTGAGGCCTTGGCTTTTGTTCCCTAGTATTTCTGTGCTGATTCTTTGGATTTGGCACCTCCCTCCTCAGCTCCTCTCCTTATCCTCAAACTTCCTGGAATCTGTTTTTGCAAGTATCGAGTGCTTCTGGAACGGTCTACTTGCCTGCAAATCTTCTTCGGTAACCTTTTCCTGACTAAGACAGTCTTCTTAATACAGGTGGCCTGGAAGCGTCTCTAACAGCTGTTGCAGTTTTGGTCTTGGCTGATCTCATTATAGCCAACAAGGCCTCTTTGAGTACTTATTGATAAAATATGTTTCCCTTGGCTGACTCCTTTAACCTTCACAAGGAGAGGCTATAGAGATGATGACTTGCCCAAGAATACATGGTCACTTGACAAGTTAGTTGTCCCTTAGTGAAGTGAAGCCCTGCTGCTGTGTGAGGGTAGTACTGTACTCCTCCCCAAGCCATACCCATTTTTCAGGTACCTTTCTAGTCTAGGGTCTCTGGTGGGAGAAGTCATTGGGGAATTGACCAGGCTCCTCCACTCCCTGCTTGTAGTCTCATCTGCCATGTGTCCCATCACTGGCATTCTAAACTTCAGCACAGTGCAGTTTGTGTGTGTGTGTGTGTGTGTGTGTGTGTGTATGTTTCTATATGTGGTAGGGGGTGGGGTGGTGGTGACGTGGAGTGCTGGTTAATAAAAACCCTGGACATCTCCTGGTGGAAGATCAATGCAGAATATCTTTGCTGTCTGTAAACATGAGTGTATTCTTGAACTGCCAAGGATTTAACACCATCACCTCCACTAACCTCTGCTCTGTGCTCCCTTCCTTTCCCCTACCCTGCACGCTTCCTGCAGAGTCCAACAGGGGCTGCAGGTATGAGGCTTCTATCTCATGCAGCACCTTTCTCTCCCTTCCTGTTCTTGCTGATCCTGCATCAGGTGAAAGCACCGTGTACATGGCCTGCCAGGGTCGGCTGGCTATGTCTTCACCCTGGTGCGTCTTGAAGGTGCGGCAGCTACTGACCGGCTTTGATAAGTAGGAGTCTTGTGCATTAATTTTTTATACATCAACAGCAGCCAAGTGAGTGAATTCAATTATGAGTCTGCTTTCTCTCTTCCCTTCGTCCCCCAATGCGGTGGTTCAGAGCAGAGACTAAGGAACCTGTTGAAATGAGAAACCCCTATTTCCTGACTTGACCCCCTCACTAATTCGGGTTAAATTACTACGCTATTGCAGTGGTGACACATTGTGCCTGCCTCTGTTTGTATAAGAGGATGCAGTGGGGGAGGAAGGACCAATTTGTGCCGAGATAAAAGGTGTCACAGACAGATAACTAACGTCCCAGCCTCGTGCCTGCTCTCATTGTTGCTCAATTTGCTCCGTGTGGAAGCCCAGCCATCCCCTCTTTCTTCCTTCCCTCCCCTTGCTCATATTTTACCTCGATGCCACAGTGTAATGATGCCCTGTGTAGTGGGGGAGGAGATAGGCACCTCTGGCTGACAGCCCTTCCTGATAACCAAATTCCAGCCCATCCATCACGAGCTACTCTCCTCAACTTGAGGAAAAGTGATCATGAAAGGCGGGCCGTTTATCACCCGGGGTCTGTTTATCTCCTCTGGGTGGGGGAACGGAAACAGGAGAGACAAAGAGCCGTGTCCCCAGCCAAGTGCTGCCTCGGGCTGGAGCAGCCTGCCCACGCTGGATGCAGACACACATGCTGACTGGAGGCCTGACTAGGTGAGACTCTCCACCTGGGATCCCACAGGAATAGGAACTTCCCTGATTCTCAGCTTCAGGACGTGGGGAGAGGCCTAGAGATTATGGCAGCTCTAAGCTGAGGACCGCCAGTGACAGCTTTCTGCTGGAATGCTTGTATCGGAATGAGCGAGTGTGGAGGCCCTGCATGGAGCACCCCATCCACCCTGCATAGATGTCCCCTTGGTAGGAGTTTCCATCTGTGTACTGGCCCGCTTGGTCTTCTTGCCTCCTCCATCCTGGGGCATGGTCCAGTTGTAACATCTTTTTCCCCTGTTCTTCATCTTTGCTCCTCAACACTCCCCTTTATTTCAGTGTAGTAGATGCAACAGAATAGTTTGTCCCTGCAGTTGAGCAGGATGTACATGTCCTAGAGATTCTGGGCACCAAGATTGACAGCCTGTGTTACTCCCAGGTCGGGGCTCCATAGCCTTTCCAGAAGGTGGGCAGGAGTCAAGTATGGCTTCTGATTCAGCCACCTCCTCTTTAAGGAGTTGAGTGCTCCAAATGAGAGTGACTTGCATCTGATTTGGGATCGGTTGTCCCTAACATTTTACAGAGAAGCACAGGAGAAAGAATGTCCATGACCTTTCCCAGCATGGATGCCTGCTCTTCTGCTGGTCCTAGCTGTGGGTACCTACCCATCTCTTTCAGACCTCCACACTTGCTGCTGACTGCCCTGACTCCATCTTGGCAGTTTTGGCAGAGCCCTGCAGCTCTGCTTCACCTAATCTTCAAAGCTGAGCTCCTGCTCACAATGGCTCTATCCTGTCCATGCCCATTAGTGAGGGTGGTGCTCCCTTAATGAGCTAGTCCCCTGCCTTGACTGGCGCCGCACTAGTCACACCTGTTTGCCATCAGGGCTGTCTGGACCCAGCCCCAGTCCTGGTTGCAGGTGGTGGGACTGAGTGAAGGGTGGGTGGGAAGGCGGGGCTCCTTTTTGCTTTGTGCTGTATGTTTGGGGGGAGGGCAGTTTCTTAGGCCGCTGTTCTTCCCATTTTTGTTCTAAGTTGGGGGGGGAGGGCTCTCTAGTTTTGATTTTTGTTTTTTAAAACCAGTAATAAGGGAATGTGAGGTATATCCCATCTTTCCTAACTTCCCTATGAACAGAGTTTTGGAGAGCCACTCAGGCATCTGAGGTTTGATGTTTTGTTATGATGATCCTTGCAAGCCCATGTGATAACAGCAAGACCACCTGGTCATTTCTGAAAGGTGCAGCTCCTTTCTGCCCAGGGTCCCACAATATTAGGGAAGTGATCAGATCCCTCAGTTTAGAGCCCATAGGCAGGACTAGGGGACCTTTCAGGGGGCCCCTTACATTCATGAAGCTGAAGGAAGTTTTGATTTGGTTGGGGAAAAAAAACCCGCTCCTTTTTATGGTCTGGACATAATTGGCTCTTTTCTATTGGCCATCAGTGATGTCATTCCGACCCTCATAAAGAAGGGGAAATCACACCTGTGGACTCGGTGCATAAAATTTCATTGGGCAGCAGTAATAAGCATGGCCAGATGATGTTTGAGCAGTTGAGAAGCTTTGTGCCCAGTGATTCCAGCTGCATGGAGACCTGGGCACCATAAACCCCTGCACGTTCATGCCCGCAGGCTAGTCCACGGCCCACTGCCAGTGGCTCTTTTCTTGGGATCAGTATCTGGTAGAAACTGAAGAAATCCAGACCCTTTGAGTCAGGGAAACTTTTGCCCTTTCCTTTCCAAATTGGTGGGACCCACTGGTACTCTAGCCTTCAGCTCTTAAGGACCTGGGCATGACCTTGTGCAGTGACCACCATGCTGCTGGCCTCTCTCAGCACCCAACCTTGCCTTCCCAGCCCTGTAGAGATCTCTCAGTGCACCTGTGTCAGCTGATGATCTGATGCATGGCACAACCAGAAGGCTTCGATTCCATTTCTGGTTCTGCCCTTGGCTTTATTGGATCATTGAGCAGATCCTTTTCCTTACCTGGGTCTCAGTTTCCTCCTTTATATAAGGGGTGATAGCCATTTGAACCCACCTTCACAGGTTATTTCTCAGTGTTCTCTGAGCTGGGGTAGGGATCTGTCACAGAAATGTCTAGTCATCTTCCCATGAGGTACCTGGAGTTTAGATTCTGGGTCTGTGTGTCTCCTGAAGACAGGCCTGGGCTCTGCTCCATTTGTACTGCTTGTGTCTTAGTCACAGGGCTGAGGACCACCCACCAACTAGTGAACTCAATAGCCTGAATATCTGTCAGTTGGTGAACTGCTTGTGTACTTGCAAGTAAGAATTGTGTTTCATCAGCTATTGGGTACAGAAGAGACTCGGGACTTCTGCTGAGCCATATCTGAAGCTGAGTCTCCAGCCTACAATCCGTTTGCCCTCTGGTTTAGGTGCTCCACCATGTGGTATAGCAGGAGTCTGCCAACCTAGGCCCTCCTTCCCTGGGTGGAAGTGCTTACAGCTGCTTTTGAAGCCCTGCTGAAGAGTGTCCCTCCCTTCTGACCTGTGTTAGGTAAAGTTAGGGGTGCAGATATTGGTGGCAGGCCAACAAAATAGGCCTTGAGACCCCTAACTTTTGTTGGCCAAACCCTCTGATATGTTCTATTGCAGACTCTGGTGGCCCCTTTCACTCACAAATAATGTGATTTTTCAAAGCTAGTGAGCTTTGCAAATATTTTCATAAATAAAAGGATAAAGACATGAAAGGAAAAGTGAAGAAAATTGAACATTATAGTTCTTTTGAGGCAACTACATTCTAGCACCAAAGGCTACCTTTCCACTTCAGACCCTTGCCTCATTGCCTTATATTCTTGGTTCATGGTTCTCATATAGGCCCATCCTAAAGGAAACCCTCTACATCCTTTGGATCTCAACCAGAATTCCCCTTTCAGTAATAAATGGTTGTAGTTGATATCACTGTGCCAGCTGAATAATTGAGAGGAGCCTTCTCTTCAGGTAAGATGTCTCAGGTCTTTTTAAAAAAGTAAATCCATCTGTGCTGCCTAAATTGTAGGGGTCAGTTTCCTATTGGTGTCTGTAAAGTAACTGAAGAGTAATGGAGGAAAGGCTGGGTGGCCCTTGAGCTTCCTGGTATGGAACCAGTCATCTAAGCTGGGTTCCGATCACCACACTCCCCAAAACAGGAGTTTGCACGGTGTTCTCCACTTTCTTACTCTTTCACTTGTCTTCATGTCGCAAGCTGCCTCCTGCTTCCACCTGCCCCTGATGCCCTTTAACAGGGTCACTTGGGACCTACTAATCACCAAATCTACTGTGTTTTTCTTGGTTTTCTTTTCTTGACAACTTTATGACATTTGACCTACATTTTAAGCAAAAAAAAAAGTGCGTGCGTGTGTGTGTGCGCGTGTGTCCATCCCCATTCCCAAAAAGGGAAGCTGGCTTTCACCATTTTAGACTGGCCACAGGTAATGTGAGGTCGGGTCAAAAGAGCACATGTGACTTGGTTCTCTGATACCCTGAAAAGATCCAGGTACCCTGCATTCGGGAACCACAGTGAGTTGGGCAAGTCCTGACTCATGGTACATTGTCTCCTGAGGAATTCTTGAAGGAACTGAAGGTATATGGTCTAGAAAGAGGAATGCTGAGGGAACCTTCCTGAACTCTTACATCTTGGGAGGGTTCTGCAAGGAAGAGATAGAAGTCTCATTCTCTGCAATTCCTAAAGATGTACAGCAGGTATATGCATGGAAGTTACAAGGAGACAAAATTAATTTAGCATCTAGAAGAATGTTCTAAGAATTGAAGGAGTCCAGAGTTAGAACTGGCTGCTGCATGAGGTAGTGAGTTCTCTGTGTGTGGTGATGGCCTAGTAGGGGTATCCTGGTTTCATTTTAACTCAATGAAACTTGAAGACGTTAGCCCAGGTTTCTACTCAACCCTCTCTGTCGTCTCTCCAGGTGGTCTCATCTACTCTTATGGCTTCACTCTTAAGTTTCACTAAATGATTCAATCTCATATCTCCAGTTCAGACCTCTCATCAAAACTGGATGCCCAGCAACCCCTTAGATACTGTTCTACACTCTTCAAACTTCACTGATACTGTTACCATGTGTCAGGCATGTGTTTAAAGTTCCATTTAGATAGCTGTGCCTCCTTTCAGGGGTGAGCAAAGAGGCAGTAGCAACAACCCACCCAGATTTAGGCAGTTCGGTATACCGTACATAGAAAATTCTAGCAGCTAATAAAATTGACTAAATGGGGGCTGAGCATGGTGGTGCATGCCTGTAGGTGGCAGCCTAGGAAGCCATGGCCGGGGCGAGGGATCGCGGTTCGAGTCCCACCGGGGCCACGTAGCGAGACCTAGTCCCCAAAAAATAGCTGGGTGTGGTGGTGCGCGCCTGTAATCCCAGCTACCTGGGAAGCTGAGACTGGGGATTGCTTAAGTCTATGGTACCCTGGGCAATGTGAGCAAAAATAGCAAGACATAGTCTCAAAAAAAAAAAAAAAAAAGAAAAGAAAAAAAAATTGGCTAAATGTGATTTGCTTTGGATATCAAATATGTTCTCTATGCCCCTGACTCCTTGGTATCTGTCCTAGTAAGTAGCATGAAGCTATCATCTTTGTATTGGTTTTACCCACCCTCAGATTCAGGCAAGTGCTCCTTTACTTCTAGTATAGAGTTCCCTGCTCACTGTCTCTGCAACTGTAGTCTAGTCTCCTGGCTGGCACCCAGCCATTTCAGTGTACTGTGTTGTTAGTGTATTGCTGGCCCCAGGACAATCTTTGTAAATTACAACTTTTAGGAGACTCTCTGTTGTCCATGGCTGTACTCTCCTCTTAGCAAAAGGTCTCATGCTCTGTTGTTCCTTCGCAAGATAATTCTATGATATTCTCCAGCTGATATTTCTCATGTATTTCTCCATCCTTCCCATGTACCCCAGGTTATTTTGTCTGTTTTTTGTTTATCCCACTGAAAAACTGAGAGCCCTTTATGAGCAGAAGTAAAGTCTTTCTGAGTCGTGAGTGCTGAACTTATTAAACATCTGTAAATGTTTGGCTGAAAGGACTTGTGTGGGTAAAATTACACTACCAGCTAAAGGGGGAGAGTTTGTAAATTCTAATTGAAATAAAAAGCAAGAGCAAACTCCTTGTTTTAATTCTGACTTCCTATCCTTCCACGTGATCTTTTCTCTTTCTGCAGAAAGCCTGTTGCTAGCTTACATTTGTAAGCTGAAGCCCCTGCCTGGCTATTTCCAAAGTGTGTGCTCCTTGTCTCTCTTCTGTCTTATATCTCTGCCTTTTCTGTAACAAAACAACAGCACACCAGTGCATTGGAAAGAACATAGGATTTGGAGTGACAACTGGGTCCAGATCTTTGCACTAGCATTTTTTAGGTGGGACCTTAGGTAACATAACCTCTTTAAATCTTATTTTCTCATCAATAAGTTGTAGGCCATCATCCCTACCTCATAGCATCACTTTGAAGATAAATGTGAAAATGTAAGTAAGATACTTAGCATACTGTGGGCCATCAGGAAATAGTAGCTCCTGGTATTATTTTGAATAAAGTCTCCAGGTTCTCAAATTGGATATGAGAACTGGATCTGGATATGAGGGTGTTGGAGGTGGGGTACTTTCTTGGGAGGGGTGGGACCTTTTTAAGTCTCTTTGTCCTATAGACGCTTAGACTTTCTAGCTAAAGACTCCGTATCTGGGACATGGGTGTGCCCAACGTGTTCTCTCTTCCCTTTCTTGTAGGCTTCCAGGCCAGTGCCAGTACTTGGGCTTGCCAGTGGCGGATTACTTCAAGCAGTGGATTAATCTGAAAAAGGTACCGAGTCCCACCTGGGTGCTTTCTCTGGTTCTCCTATGCCTCAGATCTCCCTTCCCTTGCTTTCCTTCCTCATCTCTGTTCTCTTTTCTCAACACTCCTTCCTCCCTGGCTGATATGCACTGGAGGGTTGTGATTATTTCTGGGAGTGGGTAGCAACTTGGGGCTCCAATGCTAAATGGATTACCCTTCTGGATGTCACCCAGATATACATGTTCAGAGAAGTTCCAGTTAAGAGGATTTTCCAGTGTTCTTGCTCAGAGCTGAATCTGACGAACCCAGGATTCTCCCTCCGGTTGGGAGTGGAGTTGGTTCAGGCTAAAAGACAATAGTTTCTGGAACAAGTGACAGGTCCCCATCCCACCAGTCAGCTTAGTGATTCCCAGGAAGCTCCAAGAGGGGAAAATACACTGTGCGTCAGGGTAGTGGTTCCTTGGGGGCCTGGAGAAAAGAGCAGCCACTGGAGGGTCCAGCTGTTGTGAGGATTTGCGTCTTAAGCTAGGCATTCAAGGAAGGTGGGATATAGACATGAGGGTGAGAAACCATGAGAGAACGCTTTCTAGGCAGGTAGGGCTGGAGTTAAACAAGCATGTATAGGAACAAATGAAAAGAATAACCTTGGACTTTGTTCTGTAGGTCTCGGAGCAGCCGGTCTGTGCAGCGTTTGTGAACTCCTTGGCTCTCCCATGGTGGACAGGTCCTTTACTGACTTGTTTGTACTCTGACACCTAACTATCTCTCCTGCAGATGTCCCATGTAACTAAGCAACAGCTACCTCCTACCTTTCATCTTTGGCCAAGGAGGCTAGGCTGTGTCCTGGCTTTGGGCTTTGGCCTTGAACTTCACCTCTCGTGGAGTGTCCCTCAGTTATTTTCCTCAGGCATATTCCCTCTCCTTGGCAGTTCAACTTAGATACCATCTTTCCTGAGAGACTCAGAAGTCAGTCTGTTTCCTGAGCTCCTTGCCGCTTTGGATATCAGTGAACTTTTAGAGCTTTGAAACGGAGTCTGTGTGTGTTTCCTTCCAGCGGCGTCTTTTTAGAGCACAGAGACCTCTCGGTTCCTCTTTGTATCTCAGGTGATCAGATCCAGGCTAGGCACAAAGTATGTGCTCAGTGAATAATTGCTAGCTGGCTGATTGACCTTTCGCGAGCTGGCTCCAACGAGGCCCTTGCAGGACTTGGCAGGGCTGCAAGTGAGGGAGTGGCTAGCTGTGCACTTCAGCTGTCGGAGTGCATCAGAGGCTGCCTGCTGGACTCAGCAAATGCAGTGTGAAGGCCTGGCCAGGCAAAGCAGGCACTGACCATGAACAATTGCTCTGTGAAGTTCACTAGACTTTTTGGTATATGATGGTACCTGCCTCTAGGTTTCTTGGTAGAAAGGCAGGAAAGTAGCCAACCTCTATGGTAACATAGCCACTCAGGACATACTTTCTTGGGGTGCTGCTAGGGGTGGACATAGGCTGTCCTGAGCTGCTTCAGATTTCTCTGCCAGACTGTACTGAGTGGGTTCAAGGGGGAAACTGAAGACTCTGTTCCCAGTTGACCTTGTTATTGCCTCGTAGGCTTAAACAGCAAGTCTAGAGAAAGAAAGAGGTCTAGCTTTCTGTGCTCCAGCCACATCATGTTCTGGATATGCTTGAGGGCCCCGCCAGAGAGATGACAACTCCAGATGTTAGCCTAGTCCTTGCCAGCAGTCATACAAATCAGAGCCCTGGGAGCTGGGGGCATAGTGATCTCTCCATCCTCTATAATGCACACTGTAGGCTGCACAAAGGTTCCTCCTCCCTTAAAAAAAAGTAATGACAAAAGCAAAGCCAGGGAGAACATTGATAAGGCTGCAGGAGGGCTGAGCAAAGTCTTAACCCATGCTTTCTTTCCCCATATGTGACCCAAGCTCTTGTTAGTGACAGGGTCCTCCTATTCCTGATCTTACTTTGTCCTCCCCCCTTCCCTTCCTTCCTCTCTCCTCGTCAGCTCCTAGAACAGTTTTTTGCTCCCCAGGAAAAAAGTGGGGAGCATCCTGGTCAACTTGGTCATCTCAGCCTGTCCAGTGAGAGAGCAACTAGGACTTAATCATCACGGCCTTTTCCTAAGGCCTCTATCGAAAAAAGGCAAAATATCGTCTTTTAACTCACCCTTTCACCTACGTTCCCCATAGCAGAGCGTGGCAAGCCTGTGTTTGCTGACATTTGGGATGTCATTGACTGCTCTTGTGCTCTTACTGAACTGTCAGTTTAGAGAGGAGGGGCTTTGCTCCCAACTTCCTCCTGGAGATCAGAGCTCTCACAGAGCAGACAGGGAAACACACACACACACGCACACACTGAGATATACACTTGTGTACCTATGGATGAATACACTCAGGTGGGCATACCCAAAAATTGTATGTATCTATCCATACATCATGCATGTGTATACACATATTCATAGTCACTTGCAGAAATATATGGAAATATACTCAGACATGAATGTTTTTGTACATATTGATAAAAAAAGAAAGAGACATGCACATATACAAACACACACATCTTCATCAGTAAACAGATATTCTTGAAAATCCTTTCTTATTCTGGGTACTCTGCCAGGCCCTAGAGATAAAACAGGAAAGATGGGAATTAAGATAATTGCAAATATTCTATAATACTAACAAATTCAGAGCCTTGGGGTCATATAGAAAGGGAATTTTGATTTTTGAATTAGTAGGGTGGGGTCAGAGAATGGTTCCCTGAGGAAGGACATCTTAGCTGAGATCTGAAGAACGAGCAGGAATTGGCTGAGCAGAGGGAGCATCATGCAGCAAGGCCCTGAGGTTGAGAAGCCTGGCCTTTTCGTGGAACTAGAATCTTAAGTTCCATGAGGGTAGAAAACTGTTATATCTTTTGTTTGTGTTCTATCGCCATCACTCTGAGTAGGCCCTGGAGGATAGCAGATGTTTGGTCATTGCTTGTTGAATGAGTGATGGCCTGAAGTACTCATACCCTGCAGAGAGTAGATACAGGAGACTGATGCTGGTTTTCTTAGTGGGACTGCAGCTGGCAAGTTGGAGGGGGCAGATTATTGTGTGGGTACCAGTGCTGAGCTGCGAGCACCCCTGAGCCCTATGCATTGAATGCCACCTGCATTCAACGGTGCCCTCTCCATTGAGACAACCAAAAATGTCCCTCCCACCAGGTATACATACTTTCCAGTGGCCTACAACAGGGTAGGAGTGGGGAAGTCCCAGCCTTAGATGAAAGCCACAGAACTATACCATGACTGTGGTACATGTGAAAGATGATAGTTACTGGGATTAAACAAGAGCAGTGGCAATGGACTGATTGCAGAGTATTGAGTGGTGCCATCAGCTCATCTATAATGCAGCAGATACTTCCCCAAAATCACCATGTTATGGAAAACTATGCAGTGAAAATGGGGTGAGGAGCACAGTACTCAAGAACTCTATCAGTGACACATAGATAGGAATCTAATAAAAATCGGAGCATAATTTTGCACATGTTGAGAAGTTCATAAATTCCACAATAAATATGGCACTTTACCTTAAAAAAAACCCTGACGTTTGCTTGTGGAAATGGGCATGAGAAGAGTTGTGACTCATGAGAAGTGTACAGAGTGTGAAGGAGAGTCCTCTGAAATAGATGGAAAGTTGTGACCAGATGGTAGTGATTCTGGGTTGCTGTGTGTGTTCACGGCATGTAAATTTTGTGTATCCTAACACAGTCCTGTTCTGCTGGGTGTAGTGCTTTGTGTTTACCTAGTATTGCTTATGGACAAAATCACACATAACCTACTGCAAAATTTGCAGAATATACCAAATTATTCTCTGCTATGTCAATTGCATTGGAACAGATTTGCTCAAAACAGGTGTTATAGCAGAATCGACTAATTGAAAGAAAATGACTTGACAGTGAGGGTTGAGGATGAAGGAGACCATGATCGTGCCAAGGTTTAAGGAGGGAAGAAAAGTTTAGGGATCGGAAGAAAAGATAAATTCAGCATGGGCCATGTTGAGTTTAAACAAATGCCTTTGAGACATTTTTGTGAAGCTGTTGAGGAGGTAGTTGAGTACATAGGTTTGGGACTCAGACAAAAGGTTTGGATAAGAGGTGCAGATATGGAGAATTACTGGTGTGCAAATGAAATTGAAGCCACAGGAGGGAAGTATTCAGGGTGAAAAGAAAAGAGCATCAAACAGAACACTGTAACTACCAACATCTGGTAAATATAAGAGGAAGAGTTAGAAATAATGAAGACAGAGTGGTCACTGCCAGAAATGACAATAGTTCTTATTTATTGATTGTGTTTTAAGTACTAGGCCAATGTTGTCCAATACAGTTGCCCCTAACCACCCATGACACTAGATTGCATGAAATGTTGCTGGTTTAATTGAGGAAGACATTTTACAGTTTATCTAATTCTAATTAATTTCAATGTAAATAAAAAACTTACTTGCAGAACTTTTAAATATATTTAGAACCACCTGAATTGGTAAAGTTTTCAACTGTTAATTGCTAAACTCTAAATACAAATCAGGTATTTCTGATGGACATTTAATATCTTAATTGAGATGTGTAGTTGAGATGTGTACTTGAATTCTGATTGCACACTAGCATGAAAAACAAAATACTTCATTAACTTTTATATTATACATGGAAATGACAGTTTTTGGATCAAATTAAAATATGTATTTTTTATATGCAATGTACTAAAATTTATTATTTTTTTCTTGAATTGGGCCTTCACTTTATAACTGTTGATGTGACTCCCATTGTATTTGTGTTGGACAGTGCTGTGCTAGACCCAGTGCTCATGCACCTCCATTAGCTGATCCTCATGACAACCCTGTACAATAGTTAGTATTACTTTTCACACTTTACGGTTAGAAAAGTAAGCAACAGAAATGATGAATCTTGCTCATGTCTCACATTGGTAAGTGGCAGAGCTAAACTTCAGTTCAGTTTTGCCTGACTCTTGGTGCTAAAAACAGTAAACTGTCAAAAAGAGAAAGGGAATGAAAGAGCTGTAGAAGAGGCAGACCAGGGGAGTGTGGTGTCACAGAAGCCAAGGGGGGAAAGTGGTTTCAGGAGAGGAGTGGGCAGCTGGAGAAAGCTGCATAATCACAACTGAATTGGAGCACCAGACCTTCGTGACCTTGATGAGAACTTTTGGTGGCATTATGGGGACAAGAGCCAAATCAGATGACTTGAGAAGTAGATGAGAAAGGAGGAGACAGAAAAATTTTAACTTTTTCAGAAGTGTGGCACTGAAGGAGAAAGAAGACAAGAGCTGTGATGGGTGATTGAGTATGTTTTGTTTGGAAGGCAGATATGCTTCTGTGTAGGTACCAATAGAGAAGGAAAGTTGAAAATATGGGAGTGAGGAAAGTTTTGGAGTTGGTGAGAGAAGAAACTGCCTCTCTTAAGGAGGAAGATCCACTCCTCCACTGCCATCGGGAAAGACAAGACTACGGGTACTAGGCAGCCTGGTGGATCTGGTGATGGCAGGTGGAAATAACTCCTGATGGCTTTTATTTGTCTGTGAAATAGGAGGTGAGTCATTTGGCCAAGTTTGCAGGAAGAAGAACTGGATTGCTGTCATTTTGGTAGAGCAGAGTGAGCCAACTTGAGTAGTAGGATTTCTAGGCAAGTTCATTAATTCACAGTGCAGCCACTCCATTCAGTTGTATGACTTTTCCCTAGTAGAGCACAGCTTCTATGAGCATGCTGAAGGTGGACATTTGTAATTTCCAAGATAAGAGATTGTCTCAAGAAGTGTGATGAAATGAACAGAGGTAAGGATATTGTCAAGATAGTCGTTGCCAGGCCGGGCACAGTGGCTCGTGCCTGTAAATTTCAGCCTATGAAGTGGTCGGGGCTAGGGATCGCGGTTCGAGTCCTGCCTGGGGCCCGTAGCGAGACCTAGTTCCAAAAAATAGCTGGGCGTGGTGGCGCGCGCCTGAAATCCCAGCTACCTGGGAAGCTGAGGCTGGGAATTGCTTGAGTCTGTGGTACCCTGGGCAACAAGAGCCTACGATTCCACAGGCAAAAATAGTGAGACCTAGTCTCAAAAAAAAAAAAAAAAAAGATAGTCGTTGCCAGCGTGGACTACAGGACTAAGCTAGATATTGAGAGAAGACACTAGGGGGCCTGGTAGGAAAAAATAGACTGATCCCCATAAGATAAAGAGCCATGTACTGGGTGTAGTTGAGCATGCCTAGTGGAAGAATAAGAGGTGATGGCTAGGGAGAAGTTTATCTGAATTAGTGATGCCCCAGAGATGGGGCAGTGCTAGGTGCTGGGAGTGGGTGGCTAAGGTTAGGTGGAGGAGAAGGTTACTGTAAATAAATCATGAGAAATGGATAAGTCAAATGAGGCCTCCTCAAGGCTGTATTTGAAAACACACATGCATACATAATACATGTAGATACGCTACATAATCAGGACACATAGGTTAGGTACAAGCATTTGTAAACACATGCATGCCTATATGTGATGTACAGTTCATGTACGTTTAGGTCAAACCATGCAAGTATGTGTGCTTGTACACACAAATGACCAGGAATCCCCTCTAAGATCCAGGCCTGTCTGGATGGGCTTTAGGGAAATAGGCAGCCTTAGGAGGATTCAGTCTGGCAGACAGGGTTTAGCCAGTCATACTCAGAAGTTTTAGGAATGGGGTCACCTAGAATTGAACAGATGTGCCGGGTGTGAACATTGCTGCTCCACTTTTCCTCTGCCATCTGTGCTACATCCCTTGCTGCAATTTCCGTATCCTCTGAAAGGGTGGGGACCAGCTGTTAAGGCAGGAGTAAGGAGAGAGAAACCTTTTTGGGTCCCTCCAAGAAGCATTTCTGTCTGCCCCCTCCCCAGGGAAGGGACAGCAAGAGACACAGCTGAAGGGAGGGTTGGTATCTACAATTGAGTATGACTTTTCCTGACCTTGAAGCATTCAGAGTCCCAATCAGCGCAGTAATAAATTAAGGGCTTATGGAGGAATAAATTCTCGGCCTTAATGAAGTTCTTTGCTGGGGGCCATCAGCAGGTCAGCAGGTCCGGATGATGCAGATTGGAGGCTCCAGCGAGTAGGCTGAGCAAGCTGGGCCGCCTTCAGGAGGGAAAGGATCTGAAACTACTAGTTGGATCACTTTTGTGGAGCTATGGGGATAAAACTGCTCAAAGGATGGGCCTCCTCAGGGCGGGGACTTTCTAGAATGGTGGCTTCTTGGTGCTGGCTGTGGAACCCCAGGACTGGGGCTACTCAGATGCTAATTTAGAAAGAAAAAAACAAGAATGAAAACCAAGTGAGGCGTGAAGAGCTAGAGGTCCTGCTAGCTGTTTGTGTTGTTTTATTTCGGAGGAAGGAGAACTTATACCCAGACTGTGAAGCCAGAACCAGTTGAGCTTTTAGTCCATGTGTTTTGTCATTTACCAGGTGTTGTCAGGGGGGCGATGGGATATTATGGGCTGGTATCCTGGTGGGAGCCAGCTCTACAGCCAGGTAGATCAGGGCCTCTGCCTGCCTTTAGGATGAAACACTTGCACAGAGGAGAGGACACTACACCAGGCAGACGTGAGGGAGCAGTGAGGGCACAGGTGCAGCGTAAGAATAGGGCAGTGTGTGGGCAGCCCAGAGTGCTTCTGGGGAATGTGATGCTGAAGCCCAGGAGGAGTTGTCCTCAGGGCTTGGGCCTACTGAGTCCTAGAACTGAAACTAGAGCCCAGGCCGCAAGACTCCCCAATCTCAGTTCTTTCCCCTTATATCCCACCCTCTGCAATGTCAGCTCTTGGACTGTAGTCCAGAGACTGTGGTGAGAACTGTGCTGTGCTTGGAGTCAGGGGCAGCTGGAGCTAGAGAGAATGTCTTCTTTCTTCTCATCTCCCTGCCCCCATGGTGTAGTGCCCTGCCTGGGCTTTTCCTTTAAATATGTCTTACAGCTGTCTGAACTCTGAAATTTCTTTCACTCCTTCCCTCGCCTTGTTAACATGTGTTGCCTTTGGGGTAATCAGGGAAAAAATATTATGTCCTTTTACAATTACCGGGTTTTGGAATATTAAAATGTCTCGCTGCATCGGCACTGTTATTTTGATTGGTATTCTAACCTTTGACTAGCCCATAAAGCGCGCCGCTCCTGAAGCCAATATTGCAGGACTGAAATTTAATTCCGAAATGATTCCAGATAATAGGGAGACAGATAATATATGCATGAAGGATATTATGTTTGGACTAACTGCAGCAGGGCCAGGGCTGGGGAGCTGAATAATAGCCCAGAGTGAGTTATAATCTGTGGGACAGAAATGCCTTACTGTCAGGGCCAGGAGAGGAACTCTTAAATCAAAGGCACAGGATAGGGTGCGATGGGAGTGTGCTCATTTTGACAGGAAGAGCACCGAAGCCAAGAGGGTAGTTGTTGAAGACTGACCCATTGGCCCATCCTTTCGCTTGAGCAAGACACACCAGGCCTGGATGATCTCATTCACTGCAGCATCCCTCTCTTCATATCTCCTGTTCTTCTAATACTGTAGCCACTTCAAGCTTCTTGCTGCTCTTCAGGTATATGGGCTATTTCATCTTCCTTAGCACATTCTGTTCCCTTTGCTTACATTTTCTTTTCCCTTTTCCTCTGCTGGAAAAACTCCTGTTCATCCTGCAAAACCCTCTTTTGTGATGCCTCTTCTGATGTTTTCCAACCTCTGGTATTAACTGGTATTTTTATAGTTAATCACCAGCTTCTTTGCACAACTTCAGTACTTTGCTTTGAGTGTTACGCATGCTCTTATAGTTATCTGCTTACATGTTTTGTTTCTCACAAGACTGAGCACCCTGAGATCTGCATACCACCCATTTCTGTATTTCTGGTACACAACCCTGATCCTAGCACATGCTTGGTATCAACCAGCATTAACTGAGTTCACACTGAATGTTGGACTGGACCTGTGAGTTCCAGAATCCAGATGCCTATTTCCCTTCCAGATTTTTAGACAGATAGACTAAAAGAATGTACCTTTGGGCACATAGCCATGAAGGGGTAAAGCTAGGGTTTGAACCCAGGTAGGTGTATTTTTTACCCTGCAGCATATGGAGAAGTAGGCAGAAAGGAACTGGGTGCCAGGGTAGGAAAGAGAGAAATGTAGTTTCCTTCTCTTTCCTTCTATAGTCTGGGCTTGGTTCTTTCTGCTGGAAATCGCACTGGTTCCTAACATTCATGAGACTTAAGTCCCAGAAGGTACAGTGCCTCCTTTGGCAGTTATTTCACACAAAGACACCTTCTGTTTTGAGTTTGTAACTACAGATCAGGGATGGACCCTAGGGAAGGTACCTGGGTACCTGGTTCCTATGGTTTTGGAGAGTTCTTAGGGACACATAGGCAGAACACATGGACTTTTTTTTTTTTTTTTTTTTTTTTTGAGACTAGGTCTCGTTATGTTACCCGGGGTAGTCCTGAATCCATGGACTCAAGTGATCCCTAGCCTCAGCCTCCCAAGGCTGGGATTTCAGGAGCGCACCACCATGCCCAGCTATTTTTTGAGACTTTGTCTCACTATGTTGCCCAGGGTAGTCTCAAACCCACGAACTCAAGTGATTCCTAGCCTCAGTCTCCCTAGGCTGGGATTACAGGCACACCTCCATGCCCAGCTACACATGGAGCTCTTAGTGATGTCAGAAAACTTCACAGACATTACCTTCTGCCTTGCACACTTCGTGGAATGTAGATTTTGATTTTGTAGTAATTTAAAAAAATACATAATGGAAAAACCACAGTGATTTTGGTTGACTTTTCCAGGAGTTTGTGTTTTGTTGATTACAATACCATATGCATGAACCTGGACAAATTGGCATGACAATATGTGAGGTTCACCCTTCACTTACTACTCAGGTGGTGCTTGGGGTGTGCACTGTCCCCTGGGGAAGTGGCTCACCGTGCTTGGCCTCTGCTTCTTCCCTGTCCTCTCATTAACCAGATGAGATGGCTAAGCTTTGGGAAAAGGGAGCAAAAAAGGAGAGAGGAGTCCAGCATGAATATTTAAACCTTTGTGGGCAAGAGTTAGGAAAAAGAGACTTCCCTGACAGAGTTCAAGTGAGCAGCGGAGCAAAGGAGCCTCATGCTGTTGCCCCTCAGCTTACACTGAAGAACAAGGTCTGTCAGCTCCTATCCTTGATCCCAGCTGCTGTCATCATGCTCGGATGACCAGTGCAGTACTGAGTCACACTCACTTTCCAGATGGTTTCTGGCTCTGTCATATGCCTGTCTTATGACCTTGAATGAGTTACTTACCTTCTCAGGACCTCAGTTTTCGTATTTAAACAGCAGAGATTAATAATACTATTTTTTAAAAGGTGCTGCTCTAAATGCTCTTGTGACTTAACTCACCTGATCCTCAAACAGTTCTATGAGAAAAAAGACTACCTCTAGCCATCTTTCAGATGAGGAAAAAGTATGGAGAGATTAAGTACCTCCCCCAAGATTCTGCACTAGAGAGCTGATACCTGAATCTAGGCAGTAGAACTCCAGAGCCCATGCTCTTATTTGCTTTGTTGCCTCGAGTACAAGGGAGGGAGGAGTTAGTTCTTCTGGGGTACAGGAGAGAAAGCCAACAGCTTTAAGTGTCAATGCGGAAACGACTGTTGATCCTTGAAAGGTGAGTAAGTTTCAGGAGATGTTGGAAAGATCCCTGTAGGCAGAAGGAGCAGTGTGAACAATGGCCGAGGGGGACTACAAATGGTAGTTTCCGTCTGCTGATGCCATGTGTAAGCCTTGCAGGAAAAGCAGAGGAAGTGAGAGCAAGCACGCACAATGAGGAAGCCTTGCCCAGTGTCTCGAGTGGAGTCACCACAAGTAAGCTGCCGTCTGAGAATGAGGCAGTAGCTCCAGAATACATCTGTGCTATGTCCATTGAAGGAAGAAAGAGCCAGTGGGCCAGGGAAGGCAGGGAAGGAAAGAGGCCACCCTGCCTTGTAGCATTTTTGGTGTGGCCCTCTGAGAATACTGTGCCAGAAGACCCTGTTATCCCTATAGTAACATAAGGAAATTATAGCATGAGGAATCAGCTGGGTTGTGCTTGTAAAGTTTTGAGAAGAGTGTGACACTCCATGTGTGGATAGGCAGCCTGGCACAGCCTCAAGCAGGGAGCTCTTTGGCCCTGTTCTGCTTCCCTGGTGAGAGTGGCCACAAGGGGGGAAGGAGCAGGCCAGGGAATGAGCTCCAGACAGCTGAGGGCTCTTTCTTGATGGTGATGTCCCTGAAGCTGCTGCAAATCTGCCTCCACTCTAGAGTTTCTTGTGATGCCCTCTGCAACAGGTCTTTACACAACTCCCTGCCCTGGGAGTCTGTCTGCCTTGTAATGATGGCTGCTCAGAATCTGTCTGGTCGTGTTTGCCACCACTTCCTCCTGGTACTACAGCAAGCCACCCCCATCTTTCCTTTGTGTCCTTGGGGAAGAGAATTCCGAATTAACTCTAGCACACAGGAGAGTGAAGAGCTATCCTGGATCTGTTAGAACTAGAATTTAGCCGTAAGCATCCTGACCCTAATCCCAGGCCCAGAGTCGGTTGTGTATTGTGTATGGCCTGGTCTGTCTCTGCAAGATCATGAGCCAGTGAGGGAAGGAATTGGATATGCTGCTTTTCACAGTTCATAGAGAGGGCATCTCAGAATACCAGTAGAGGTGCAGATGCTGTGGAAGAGCTGGGAACAGGTTGGGAGAGAGATGAACTGTCACTCCTCATTATTAACTCTGAGAACACTAAGGGAACCCTAACTGCCCTCTCCCAGCTTTTTTTTTCTGTTTCTCTTGTTGGACCCTGGACCAACTCTGGACCCTGGAAACTGGGAGGAGTTGCAGAAAAGGAGATAAAAGAACACGGAGGCATCCTTGAAGCTGAGACACCTAGCCCTCCCTCCCATCTCCCAACTTCCCCTGCAGTCCTCTCTGGGAGATCAGGTCCCAACTGTCCTTATCGATCATAGACCACCAGTCTGAGCCCCAATGGGTGCCAGCCTCAGTACTGAGCACTTGACACAGTTTTTTACATTCCGTCCCCACAGCTACTCAGCAAGAGAAGAGCTTTGTCCCTATTTTATGGATGCTGGAAAAAGATGAAGAAGCTTGCTGAGTATCACATGATCAGATGTAAATCCAGGTCTTTCCCTCATAGCTTCCTTCTTTTCGCATGTCCCATAGTGGGTGCCACCTGAAGGCAGTTCCTCTGACCTGAACTGGTTTGAACTGAACACCTGCAAACATCAACAGGTACTAGTTAAATAGTCAGTGAGGGTCAGTGATTGGGGAGCACAGGAATTGTCCTCATCCTCCAGGTCCCTTAGGGTGGCAGCTGTTTAATGAGGATCCAGCTGTGTGCAAGAGGATACTTCTGTGTGTGCATGCATAAGTATATCTCCCTACATGGAGGTTTGAATCATGTACTCAGGTGTGTGCATGTGCCCACCTGGAGGACTGTGGGTGAAGGTGTAAGTATGGAATCTGTGGTTCAACTCCAGCTCCTAGAGATGGGCAACTAAGGCCCTTATCACCCGAGGGCAGCACAGTGCAATACAAAGAATCCTAGATGGACTGCCAAGCGAGAAGAGAAAAGCCTGAGCCCTAGTGTTGGATCACCTGCCCTTTCTGAGGTGTCACTTTCCTCATCTAACAAAGGAAAGTAGTGTTTTCTCATGGTCTCTTCTGCTTTGTCACTCTGAGATCATTCATGGTATCTTAGGTCTCCTCTTTTTGCTCTCAGCAAAAATGACACAGGTGCAAGGAAGGTGAGAGAAGTCTGTATTTACCCTACCTGCTTTGATCTCTAACCTTGGGACCACTTTTCCATCCCACTGAGAAAAGCTGAGGGTGCAGGCAAGGCAGGACGTAGCCTGGCATCAGATCAGGAGAACTGTGGGCTCAGGTGTTTAAAGGGCAGTTTGGATAGCAGGCCTCTGTTACAGTTCGGAGTTGCGTTGGCTAGAGCTGAATTCCACTGAGGTTTTGGGCTTCTCCATGAGAACATGGATAAGAAGAGATTTGTCTCCTTGCTTTTTTATTATTTATTTATTTATTTATTTAAAAAAATTTTTTTTGAGACTCAGTCTCGCTATTTTTGCCTGTGGAACCACAGGCTCATGTTGCCCAGGGTACCATGGGCTCAAGCAATCCCCAGCCTCAGCTTCCCAGGTAGCTGGGATTACAGGTACACGCCACTATGCCCAATTTTTTGGGGGGAACTAAGTCTCACTATGTTGCCCCGGGCAGGACTTGAACCACAATCCCCAGTCCCAGATGTGTTCTATAGGCTGATGCTTACAGGCACGCACCACCATGCCCGGCTCTCCTTGCTTTTTCAGATATGATACACCATCACCCAAAGAAGCAGAGGAAGGGGGCTTCTGAGAACCTAAAGGCAGGGTGCAGCGCACACCCTTCTTTTGGCCTTTGATCCTCCTTGTTGGTTCTCCAGGCACAGAGTGCTGGCCAGATAGAGACCAGGCCAAGCAGCTGGACATGTGTACACATTCACCTGGGATGTTGAATAGCTCAGAGTCTGTCTGTGAGCTCACTGATTTACTGTCAGCCCTTCAGGGGAAGAGTGGTGAGGATCGAGAGTTTTAATTTTCCCTGGCTCTGAAGTGATCTGGGTGACTTCTGGAGATATAGGGCCTTTCGCTAGTTCAGCCTACAAGTGGGATTGTAGCGGGGTTGTGTATATTTTGTCCCATTAATTAGCATTCAGTTCCCTGTCACTTCTGAATTCTGGGTGTCTGGGAATAGGACTGGGCATCATGTGAACTCACAGTTGTCTCAGCACTCGGGGACTTCTTGGCTTAAATCAGATTGCACCCAAACCTCAGGTAGCAAGTGACCTGTGCTTTCTACCTGAGCCAAGATGTCTATATTCATGTCCAGCCACCAGTTGCTCAACAAAGCCCTGCATGTCAGTCCATTTAGTCTCAGATGAGTCAGGTCTCCCCCCCCCCTTTCCCCCCACCTGTGCAGAGCTCAGGTCCAGCAGGGAAGACATTGGTCAAGACAGATGGAGATGTACACAGTGATGTGTGTGTGCAGTGTAAGTGTGAAACATTTATGCTTTTGAAAAGTAGTTTATTCTGAATTCAGTTTTTTACCGAGTTGGAATTTTTGAGACAAGGGTCCACTAGGCTTGCCTGTGCTCCTGTGTCCCCTGTCCGTACAACTATCTGAATGAGCAAAGCTCTGCTGCAGCCAAGAGCCTGCAAGTGGGGCCCTCTAGAGATACCTGGCTGCCCTCCTTGGAAGAGGAGTGGCCCTCCTGGGGAGGTAAGATTGGCCTGGGTGCTTGGCAAGTGCTTGTGTTGCAGGCAGATGTGATGTGGGTGTGTGCCAGCAGCAGCCCAAGTGTGCATAGGGCAGCAGCCAGCAGCCTGTGCTCAGCTCCACAGCTAGGTCTTGTGGTGCTAGTCCTGGGCTTGGCACCTACTTGGCTGCAAGCAGTAGGGCAGGCTGCAGGCAGATCCCAGGACAGCCCTGAGGCCTCCCTAGTGGTGTGTTTGCTGTGCCTAATTACCCGGCAGTTGTTTAACTATGCAAGCTGCATGCCTGCCTTTATTGCACTGTGATTGCTGAGCTGCCTATGGGGAGTGTCATAAAAAGATATAAAATGCCCATTATCTGTCTGACGCCCTCCTCCTGGACTGTGGGTGTTTGTGTTTTATTTTATTTTTATGGCTGGAGGGAAGCTCTGCAGGAAGGAGAGGGAGGGAAGGAGGGAGAGGGAGGGGAGGCCCTATAGGAGTTGGGGGCTGGGAGACCGAGGAGCCCCCTTCATGCTATGGTCAGCCACATAAGTTGACAGCTCTTCCCACCAGCAGGGAGATGCAGACATGGCATATCTCTGGGGGGAGGATAAGGTGCTCAGGAAATAAGGATCTTCTCTTCCTCTTCTACCTTCAAGCCCTGCAGCTTCTGTTTCCAGCCTACCTATACCAGCCTCCTCCCAGCATACATGCCCACTGCCTCGGGTACAGGGCAGTGTACTCTCTATCCCCACTCAGTTCTTTAATGATGTTGATGGCTCAGTTGTCTATTGGCCTCCTAGAGCACCATGACTTGCACCAGGGCCACACCACCCACTCTGCAAGCCCTCCACTCTTACAGCATCAGCTTCCCTTTTCTTGCCAGAGACATCAACAAGTTCAGGCCTCACCTATCCAAGATTCACTGGATCTTAGGGCAACCTCCCAGACCAAAAGGAAGGGAATTAATGCATATTGGTAATACACCTTCCCTGTACCATGCAGACCTTGTGTAAGAGACTGAGGCTAGAGTACCAGCTTCACAATGTGTGTTTGATAAATGTTTGTCAAATGGGATTGAACTCCACATAGTCATTCTTTCATTCAGTAAATGGCTATTGAGTACCTACTGGGTCAGGCACTCTGCCAAGCACTGGGTATAAAACAGTGACTAAAACAGACAAAATCCCTCACTCATCACCAGAGCGCATAGGGAGAAGGATTTAAACCCTGGATATCTGACTCAAAAAAAACCATGTCCTTCTGACTATGACATGGTGTTTCCCTTCCTGAGCCACCAAGCCCCAAGCTAATCTGCGCTGATCTCTTAGTAATGCCGCTCCTCAGAAAATCTCTGTGTCTACCTAGTGGAATACACGTGCTCTGGCCCGTCCTTTGAGAATCTCAGAGTCCCTTTCCGACTTGAATGATGTCGCTTCATTACATAGTTGATGAGAAGAAAGAAATCCCAGCTGATGTTGAACAAATTGACATTATTCGAGTACCTGATTTGGTTGGCTGTCGCTTCAAGTCACAGTGTCCAAGACCCCATTCAGGATGTTAAGGGAGGACTTACTGGCACCAGGAGAGCCTGGTGGTCCTTTCCAGGTCTTCCATGTGTTGCATCTGTCTGGGTTGCCCCTTGCTGTATTCCTGCCTGGTGAAAACTTGCTGATCCTTCAAGAGCTAAGGCCCATATGTCTTCTATAAAGACCACTCCAGCTTTCCACAGGGAACTCCTGCCTTTCCTGGCACCTACGGTGAGAACCGGGGTGCCAAGATGCTCGGTTCAAGCTCGCCCTGACCTTGCTCACTATTGCTGAGCCTGCTTGGGGTCTTAAGCCTCTTCCATCATAGTGCATTTTTGTAGGAGAAATTTTATTGTGATATAATTAATATATCTCATAGCCATACAATTCACCCACCTAAACTATACAATTCAGTGCTTCATATATTCATAGGGTTGTGCAACCACCACCACCACTATCTAAGTTTAGAACATTTTTGTCCTTCCTGAAAGAAACTCAGTTAGCAGTCATTTCCTACTTCTTCCCAAATTCCCCAGCCCTGAGCAACCATTGCTCAACTTTCTGTCTCTCAAGTTGCCTGTTCTTGCAATTCTGGGAATTTCTCACATTGTGGCCTTTTGTGACTAGCTTCTTTCACTTAGCATAATTTTCAGAGTTCCTCCATGTTGTACCATGAATCAGTACTTCAGTTCTTTTTATTCCTGAATAATATGCCATTGTGCTGATCTGCCATGTTTCATTTATCTGCTCATCAGTTGGTGGACATTTGGGTCATTTCTGCTTTTGTGCTGTTATAAATAATGCCACTGAACATTCGTGTACAGGTTCACATTGCTGGTTTTACTTTTTTTATACTCATCTGTATTTCCTAACAGATTGTAAGTTCTTAAAAATAAGGGTCGCTTCTATGTTGTTCACTGCTGTATCCCCACTCGCTCAGTAAATGTCAGTGAATGAATACATGCATGCTTTCTAATTCTCTTTCCCCCTTGGGATATAACAGTAAATTGTTGGGAACTGTTTTAATATCATAACCCACTCTTCCCTGGGTATAACTGCGTACACATATCTGCCACCCATGCTGAGGTATAAGTTTGTTCATCAGTGTCCTGGACCCTGTCCTTTTCATTCCATTGTTGGTACCCCTGGTGTAAGTCCTTGCCCAACAACAGCTGATGTGTGGCGCCTTCCCGGGCTGCCCCCATGGTAGTCAATATAGCTGGCTAACTCAACGCTAAAGACAGGCTGATTCCACCTTTTCCTCTTTTCTCAAACTTTAGATTGCTTTACAGATGGATGCCAAATATTCTGGAAGACTGTGGTGGAGTGTTGGGCTGGGTGACTTCTTGGCTCAGGGCCAGACTGGCTTAGTGACAGCGTCACATACATGCCTGGGCATCTGAGGAGAGGAGATACTCCATGCCATCCCAGTAGCCCAGCTGAACCAGAACTCTGGGAGAAAAGGAATTTCTAGAACCAGTAACCTCTGAGAGATTACTAAAACCAATATTTCTCTTTTCTTTGCACTTACCTTAATAGTTTGAGTCCATAATTAGAACTGGCCTTTATTAGGCTAATTAGGAGGAAGGAGTGATGGCAGGAGGGCGTGTGGAGATAGATGCATCAGGGTGGTGGGTAGTAAATCTCAGGTTTTAATAGGTTTGTTCCATAGTCAGGTGGTCTGGAAGGCTGACTGGGTGGCTGGCCCCCCCTCTTCTCCCTCCCTTCCTCTCCTGTCACTCCTTGAAGTGGCCTTCACACTTTGCCGTCCTTGTCCTCAACACAGGCAGCACTGGGGTATGCAGGACTCAGAGGGAGGGAGAAGACCCCACCCGGAGCTTCATTGCCTATGCACGCGCCGTCCAGCCTGGCGGCATGATTACCTTGCTGAGAAATCCGTCCAGGCGCAGGGCTGCTGATAGCAATCATTGATTAAGAGGGTAATTGTCCTGAAAATTCAGATTGATCAGAAGGCAGAAATGATAACTTGTGTAACTGTGTTTAAAGCCACGTCCTGTCAATAGAAGAGACTGAGATGTATCGCGCCAAGAGGGGGGCAGAACGGATGGGTGTGTGCGGGCGGGTGGGCGCTGCCATCCTTCTCTCAGGGCTGAGCAGGATGTTTCTTGTCAGTAACCTGGACTATTGGAGATTCAATCACTTTTATCTCTCCCTCTCTCTCAATCCAAATGCCTTTTCATATTAGGAAATTAGAATCGGCCCTGCTCATGCAAGATTTATTAGCTCTGCTGAGCAGTCGCACTGAAGAGTAAATGATTTTGCTTTGCTGGAGCTTTTTACACATTAAGACCCAACTTCTTCCCTGCTCTCCACCACTGGCTGCCTTGAGGAGTGGGCTCAAGAACCAGGTATTCAGGGAGCACACTTTCAAAGTCTGGTTTGGGAGCAGAGCATCACTCGGGTCTGGTTTCTTGTGCTACCCGTTGACCCGTTGACTTCTCTCTGTCTGGGACCAAGACAGACCCTTCCAGAGTCATAGTTGTCTCTCTTAACTGAAAGGGCCAAGCCCTCCCAGGGAGATGGATCCCTCCATCGAAGTTGGGGGACCTGCTATTTGGGGCCGAGATGCCCTGGGTGTATACTGGGGAGAAGATTGGTCATAGAGACAGAGGACAGTGACACTGCTGTGACTTCTTTCCAGAGCTGGGAGCTGTCCTGTCAGCTGTGGCCCTGACAGTGCTGAAACATCTTTCTGAGCCCCTTGGGGAGTTATTCAGCAGTTGCCCTTGAATTAAAAGTGTGAAACAAGCTGATTAGAGTAAGTTTAAGGGGTCTGGACCAGCCTGTGTCTAGAGGACTTCAGGGTCAACTCTGGCTTAGACTCTGCCCTGCCAGCAGTGCCGGCTTTAAAAGAAGGACCCAGGGTTCATCTGCTGGAATTCCATTATAGCCATGGGCCCAGAGGCCATGTGGGGGACTCTAACTGGCTATACCTGACCTGTCCGTAGTCCATGACACTAGGGAGCTAGGTGGTTGTGGGAAGACCATGCTCCTTCACTGAGGTATTATTCTTTCTTCTTGCCCTCCCTCACCAGCTCCTATTTCCTTGGGTCACATGGACCCATGGCCAAGTATCAGTCACTGTCATTCTTTATTCTTCCTCCCTATTACAGGAATCTGACCCTGGAGGCTTGATAGAACAGGTAAAAGTATGGAGAGTCCTTCTGATGTGGAGCTGAGAGAAAGTTAATGGAACTTCTAGGTTTTGTGAAAGGGGTATGATCCCAAGGACTGCTGGCTAGTCATTTTGTTCTCTTACTTGGCCCTGTGAAGCCTCCTCCTCTATGCACGTTCAGGGTATATCCAGAAGAAGAGAAATAACTGGGCAAACCTGAGAGTTAGGTTTGAAAGTGATAGATCCCTGAAGTAAATATGGCGACCTGAAAGCAGCCATTTTGGTCCAAGGCTGTGTTTTAGGACAAGGAAAGACTTTCTGGAGGAAAGGATCTGGAAGGTATCTGCAAGATGTATACTGAATTAGGACTTCCTCTAAACAGATTATCAAGATAGAAGCTTTCTATTGAGGGTCTGCTTCAGGGCATTGGAGACTGTCTTTGGAGAAGCCTTGACTGTCTTAGAAGGCTCCTCCTATTTGGCTGCACTGGGCGGGTAGACCTTCCTTCTGCACATGGTGCCCAGCCCTGAGAGAGCATACACTAAACATATACTAAGACAGTGTGCTGAGAGAGTGGTCTGGCAGCTCCGTGCAGTGCCACCTCCCCACTCTGAGGGATTATGAAGGGCATGGGTACACAGGACCCACTGAGCCTCCTGGTCCACCCTCACCTCTGAGCTAAGCTTGGCAGCTGCTTAGGAGTAAATAAATGCTTTGCAGTCCAGAGTGAGTGTCGAGCCATATTTGGTTTAGTCTTCTGTTGGCACTCGTTTGGGTAAAGTCAGGAAAGAATGGAAGTGTCATGGGCAACTTGGTCCTGGGACTAGAGTGCTCGTGGAGTGAAGGAGACAGGTTGCCACAGGGTAGTATAAATGTTGCTGCCTTCAGACCCCAGAAGAGGGAGTGCCTGCCTCCTCCTGAAAGAGCTGAGATGGACGCCTAGAATTACGGCCTCTTGCTCTGAGTCTGAGGAGGAGGAGTGTGCCTTAGAGACAAGTGTAGGCAACCATCTGGGCAGGGAGAACAAGTGTCACCCATCATTTGTGTTAGGGCTGGAGCCCAGTGAGTTTATTTCCCTTAGCCACACCTCTATTTTAGCAAGCTTGAAAAATAACTGCTTTCCACGTCAAGCTGGCCTGCTGGGTCTTGGACTTGGAGTCTTAGGTTGGAAAGATATGCAAGACACAGCCTTAGGAAATAGATCCCAAACACTCCCTCTGCACTGTTCCCTCTCTTCCAGCCTAAAGACCACCAAAGGGAAAGGCTCTGGTAAAGCTTTAAGCCAGCTTGTTCCCACCCTTGCTAACCCAGCGCCAGCCAGCCAACCAGCCAGCCAGCCGGTCTAATGCAGAGACCCAGCCCTGAAGTCAGGGGCCTGGTTGGTTCCCTGGGCCTGGTAGGGCGGCTAGGAGAAGACTGGGAAGCCAGGAGACTCGTTTTCACTGGAATTTGACCTAAAGCAGGATTGGAAGGAAAGAAAAGAATTTGAACAAAAGTGCAGGCAGGAAGGAGCTGTTAACGAGCCTTTCTTTCTCTTCAGGGACAGAGCAGCGCTCATAGCAGGGCGCAGCGCCTGCTCTCCACGCCGCTCTCTAAGGTAGCTGCAGTCTGGCCGCTCTTGCTCTCGCTCGCTCTCCTTTTTTCCCCCTCTCCTCTTTCTCGGCTCTCTCTATTATGGGGACTTGCTCCAGCTCTTTCTCTCTCTTCTGTCTCTCCTTTTGTTCTCTCTTTGTCTATTTATCACACTGTGAAGGTTGAAAGAGATGTTATTAATCTGGGAGAATGAAGGCAGGATTAGTGGTATGAATCGGATTTTGAGAGGTGTAATGATAGAAAGACTCGCTCGGCTGGCGGCCTGCGTGAGCTTGATAAATGGGGAGCACTCCAGACTGACTCGTGCCTTCCTCCGCGCTGTGCGCCCTGCCCGCTGGGGCGTGCCGCGCTCTCAGATCTGCCAGCCGGCCCACCCCGCTCCTACCTGAACCGGAGCAAAAAGCCAAGGGTAAAGCAGACACAAATATCTCCCATTGCACTTGGAGACATCATTGCTTTTAGCACCCTTTTCAAGTGGAGGCCTGTCGAGTTCTCAAAGGACTGTGGGCAGAGGGAATGGGGACCTAGACTTCTGTCTGCTTCTCAGGCTGTGAGAGAAGAGCTACCCTCCTGTCCCTGAAATGGATGTCAGGGATCAGGGCGTGAGAACACAGTCGCTAGACCAATCAAGTAAGAGTGCCAGAGCATGTGTAATTAAGCAGAGTGCTACCGGGAGAACTGTGGGATGAGCTGTGGAGGAGGAAGGATGAGAAATCAGGAAGGGCTTCTCGAAAGTGGTGTTCTGGAAGACCGAATTTGGAAACAGGGTAGGAGAAGGCTGGCACTGCACATGAGGGAGTACCAGAAGCAAAGACGTGGGAGCAGAAATAATACTCTTGTAAGAGGCTAAAGAGCCTCAGATTTGGTGAATTTTAGGTCAGGAAGGAACTAAGGTGTAATTAAGCCCATCATTTTCCAAAATGGGAAAAGACCTGGGGATTAGAGCTGCCATTTCCCAAAATGATTTTCTATTCTATTCAAGTCCTCTTGCTTGTTCTTAAGGTGCCCCCTTCTGCCTTCTGGGGCTGTCCAGTGAGCCTCTCTTCTCCCTTATCTTTGTGGCTTTGGTGTCATTCTTCCAGCCTTCATCTCTGCAGCCAGAGGATCCTCTGGTTTACTGCTCACCATCTCCAGCCCTTTCCCAGGAGTCTTGGCATGGTAACCTCATATTCCCACCTTGGAGCCCACTCTGCGGGCTGTTTGGGGAGTGCTCAGCCAACCAGCTGCTGGCTTTGTGGTGAGCAGAGGACCATGAGGCAGCACCCCCAGCTGTGGGTTACAGATGCTGAGCCCCCTCCTCCTTTTGATCCCTACTGCAGATCTCTCTAGAGACCCTCTGTTGTGGCAACTGGGCTCTGACTACTCTCTGTGTCCCTGCAAAGGACTGTGGGCCAGGGCTGTTGAGTTGCCAGGGTCTGCGGTGAATGTGTGACTTCCCAATAAATGTAAACCCTGTTTGAGTGGTTTCTTACTCTCCTTCCAGGTAGAAGGTTCTCTATTCATTTTTCCTAGACCTAACTATCTTTAGGAAGAGGGATGGGTAGGTGCGAAAAAACTAACTTATGACATTAGTACAGACCCTCATATCACGTAACACAACAGTGGTAGATCCTTGGAGGCTTTTCATTGCCATAGGGAATGAGAAAAAAAAAAAAAAAAAAAAGCCCTCCTCATGATCCTGCATGACCTGACACCTCATGCCTCCTTCACTAGCTGTATCTAACGCTTGCCTTCTGTGCTTCAAGGACACTAGCCTTGATTTGACTCCTTCCAACTGCTGGGTTACAGTTTGCCTAACAGCCTTGATGTGCACCATGCCATTCTTTCCACTGAAACATGTCCCCTCTTAGTCATTCTTGCTTACCAGTCTTCATGAAGCATTTCCCAATGAGGTCAGGTTCCCCTGACCTCTGTATTATCGTAGCAACCCATGTTTTTTTCTTTGAGCCTATAATAGAGCTGTAACTGGTTACGTTGGTACTTATAATTATGTCGCTACTTCACATCTGCTTTTCTCAATAAATTGTAAGCTCTATGGCAGCCATATTGTGTCTATACTGTGGTACGTATGCATGTGGGTGGTATATAATAGACTCTCAAACTATATCTGTTGTGCATTGGCATGATTCCAAAGCCTACTCTTCCATAGTACACACATGGGAAGAATGAAAGTAGAAATGACAAAGGAAGATACAGGGCCTGGGATGCTGGGCAAGCCCTGGAGAGGAGACTCTTCAAGCAGTAGCACTCAGCTTTCGCATCGCTCAGCCTTGCTTTTGTCCCTCAAAATGTCAGAAAAGGCCCTCATTAAGTAATGACTAGCTAAATGCTTTTATTCTCTTGCCAGGTGATCATGTCTGTTCCCACGTTTCATTTGCCACCATATGCTTTCTTAGAACTTTCTGGTCTCAATTCAGACCTCTGAATTGAGCTCCTGACCTGCAACCCTACCTTCTGCAAGCAGCTCACCACCTTGGCTAGCCCACTGAAGACCAGCCTCATACTTTTTTGGTGATTTCCCTCCAGGCCTCATTAGGGCTCAGCTCCTGCCAAGATGTAAGCATGTGGGCTTCATGTCTCTCCTTCTAGCTTGGAAGCTCCTTGAAGGGAGCGGTGTAGTCTACTTGGTCTGTTTCCAGCACCTACCACGGAGCTTGGCACTCAGCAGTTTTTCGATTGTGTTAACATGAGCAAACTAATCAACAGGAAAGGAGGTCTGAGACAAAGATTTTGAACACCCTTTTTGTTTTCCCCAGGGAGAAAGAAAGTGAAGATGTATGTGATATGTGCAAACATGCACATGCCTCCATGTGTGAGGGGTAGGCGGTGATGATGGTGGTGGTATCACATGCTTGATAAAGGATGATATTTTAATTTGGAAAGCACTTTAGAAACTTAAAGTGCTTTGCCTAAGTGCTGACTGCTATTAGTGTCTCCTTTTTATTAGGAAAAAGGACATGATTTTTCTCTTTTATCTTCAGGCCTGTCCAACTTCTGAGAGTCAAACTTAGCAAAATGCCTGCCCCTCACTGAGGACTAGTTACATGCCAAGTTCAAAGCTTTGGACTTGAAACACAGAATTCTGCTTTGCAGACTGGTTCTGACACCCCTGTGGGGATTAGCCCTAACAGCTGAGTATCAGGAAGGGGGCTGGGAAAGACAGGGTCATTTGACATAGTTCAGGCTGCAGTCCCAAGCCCCTTCCCTCTCCTTGTAGGCCTGGGTGGGAGGACATAAGAACTTGGATTGTTTTGGAGCAGATAGGGGAACAACCCTGTGGTTATCAAAAACCCACTTGTCATGTAATATGAAGGGCCAGACTTCAGAGAGAATTAGGAGGAACAGCCCCAGGAAGAAGTAGGTTTCTTCAGCTCAGGGATGATAGGACCAAAAGGCAGAGACATCACAGCTGCTGAACCACGGAATGTTAAGAGCTGCCACCACAATGGGCTAGGTCAGAGGGAGGGAGTATGTGTAGCAAGAACAGGAGGTATTCTGGTCAGGAGGCCATGAGGCAGGAACTTACCTTATGCCTCACAGGCACCTTTGAGGCCTTGCAGGCTTGATGAGAAGGTAACAACCCTCTCTGAGGAGATGTATTGGTGCTACACTGGCAAGAGACCTAGAAGGCACAACTGAGCCTTGTCTCTGGGCCTCTCCTTGTGGCTCTGCCTCAGACTCTTTCCTGAGCCTCCACAGGATAGACCGTGCCCTGGTCTCTCCATCTGACCTATGTTGCCCCCCCAGATGCTGAAGACTCTGCCCAGAACAGAGGCACTGGAGGTGGGGGCTTTGGCCCATGGTGCTAGTGCCCTGCAGTCCCATCCCTACTACCTAACTGGACTCTAATCTGGTGGAGGTAGGGCGGGGGTGGGATGGGGGGAGTGCTTTGAGCTTTCTGCCTTAACTGAATTTCCATACCTCCTGTTGTTAATTATAGAGATGTAATAATGCGATTAGTGCACGATTAAAAAAAATCCCTGATATGATTACCATGGATTTAATATCACATGATATATCATTATATCGTTATGCAGTGACAGATGTAATTGAAATACACTTATTGGAGCCGGGGGTGGTGTTTCATTCAATCCCCAGCACCCCGGGGAGAAAAAGCTGGCTAAAAAAAAAAGCAATGGGAGAGGAAATTGTAATGAAAACAAAGAAAACTCACAATATGGCTCTCACCCTGGGCATCTGGCTCAGAATGACCTGCTGCCTTCAACTCTGACAGTGCACGTGGCGCCCCAGACAGTTCAGCCTCTTTTATGGGGTGAGACAGCATGTCACAGAGGCTTCTTGTCTGGGTCTCACCCCAAAACCTCACTGCCCCCAAGTTTCCTCTGACTCAGCAATGAAGCAAGAATTCTGGCAGCACAGGGGAACTCACTCCATCTGAAAATAGACTCAGGTTCGGACCCTGGACCTGTATAACAGCCCCTGTCTTGGCCAGTGTGGTGGTGGTCCACTACATGAGAGGAACCTGTCTGCGAGGCAGTGAGCAGGAAAGTGAAGTACACAGAGGTGATGTTTATCCACTTAAGTTCTTTTCATGGCAGAGGAAGCAGTATTTCCAGGACCCCTGAAGTATGTTGGTAGCCAGGAAATACTGTGATCACAAAGTTACCAGCTGGAGGTAGAGAGGAGGGGTTTGTGTCCCTAATGAAAGTGTGCATTCTTTTGCTCCTGTAACTCTGCTGGTTAGGCTTCTGGGCCTGAGGAACAGGGTGGGGGCTATCCCTCAGGCCAAGGAGTTCAGAAGGGAAAAGTCCCCCCTTCCTTCCTAACGTAGGCAGCTGAGCACCCGGTTCTAAGTTCAGTTGTTAGGGGGTTGCTGTTCTGCTGGACCAGAACAGCAGTGGCTCCTGAAGGACACCAGGTAGGATTGGCAGAGGTAGCAGCTCTAAAAACTAGACCTTGCTTCTTTGCAGTTATACCCAAAGAGATATGTTCCCCCTCTCATACAGCACCTACCCTTAAGTTTCTCCCAGTATTGTGGAGTAACAGATTATAAATAAATCTAGTACTGCACAGGATGTTCATGTATGGGTGGGTTTAAAGAAGGAATTTAAACAGTTGACTACCCTCCACCCCTACCCATTTCTGGTAGGCTAGGTAGGCCAGTTAGATGGTAATGGCTTTCACTGGGAACCCCAGAGAAAGGAGCACTTTGGAGAGAGGCTATTGAAACGAGCGAGCTTATATAGAGAAGTCTTTGAGTGAAATCCAGGTTTAAATGTCAGGTTGGCAATGAATATATGTGTATGACACTCCGGAGTGATAGGACATATCTATTTGGAGTTGGAGAGGGTTAAAGCAAGGGATTGAAGAAATCACCCAAGGAGAGTGATAGAGTTTAGGCAAAAACAGCAAGGAATGTGTGAACACATGCATAGGATGACCAGCTGCAGAAGAGACCATGCAGGAGAATGTGAGGAAAACATCAGAGAGACAGGAAAACTTGGAGAAGAATGTTGAGAGAACCAAGGAAGAACAGTTTCAAAGATGAAGCAGACTGCACCATGGTGATGGCAGCAAGAACCTGAAATTGCCTTCAGTTGTAGGCGGCACAGTCAGATTGTTGACCTTAGGAGAGCAAAATGGCATAGTTGGGCCAGCAGAGGTTAAGGAGTTCGTGGGAGAGTAAGTGGTAGTGGTAGTTTCATTGAGAAGTTTGGTTGGTAATAAGAGAAACCCAGCAGCTAGATGGGGATGTTAAGTGGAGGGCGCCTTCACATTCTAATTCTCATATAACTTTCAAAGTGCTAGGCCGGGCATGGAGGCTCATGCCTGTAAGCTTCAGCCTATGAAGCGGCAGGGGCTAGGGATCGCAGTTCGAGTCCTGCCTGGGGCCCATAGCGAGACCTAGTTTCAAAAAAAAATAGCTGGGCGTGGTGGCGCGCACCTGTAATCCCAGCTACCTGGGAAGGTGAGGCTGGGAATTGCTTGAGTCCGTGGAACCCCTGGCAACGAGAGCCTGTGGTTCCACAGGCAAAAATAGCGAGACCTAGTCTCAAAAAAAAAAAAAAAAAAAAACTTTCAAAGTGCTGGGCATTGTTTTAAACACATACTATAACTCATTAATCCTCATATCTACTCTCTGTGTAGGAACTGTTATTACCCTCATTTTATAAAGAGGAAACTAAGACGTGCAGAAGTTATATAAAGATAATAAGGATTGCTAAGTATCTGCTTGAATACTAATGCAAAGAAGGCACCAGAAAGGGGAGGTTAAGACTTTATAAAGAAAAGGAAAACTAGCTGGAGTAGAGTGAGGAGGCAGAAAGGCTGAGATGTAAAGCTCAAGTATGAGACTGCCCTTAGATGGGAAGTGAGATGTCTCTTCTTTCACAACAGTTTTGGTAAAGGAGCAGGTAAGGAGGGATGTAGATGCATTTGTAGATAAGGGGTAGCAGTTGAAAGAGTTCTGCCCTGCAGGCTTTGTGGTTGTAAAAGATAAGAGTGAATTCTTGTATATCATTGAGGAGGGCTAAGATTGTGATGTGGGTCTATAGTGACTGCTTTCTGTACAGTAGGAGTCCCTTTCCCAGCCTCACTGAGGTCAAGTGTGAGTGTGGATAAATAGTTGAAATGATAGACTCAGGAACTCCAGGCTTGGTAGAAAAAGGATTGCGACCAGAACAGGTTGTGTAGGCTTGGGGTTCCGGAAGAGCAAGAGTAGAGGAAGAGAGGATGCAAAAGCTATAAGGATAGGAGTTGGGATTAAGGTACAGACACTATAAGATTTTAGATGGAAAGCAGTTACAGCAGATAACAAAGCCCAGCATGTGACTGTAGGGATAGATAATTGTAACCGAGAAAGCTGAGGGTACAGGAGTTGAAAAATTGAGTAGCAAAGTTCCCAGGTTGGTTATCCAGTAGATATTGGTTACTCAGAGTGATGGTGATTTGGAGTGCAGTCCCAGAGGAAGAGTGAGAATAGCATAGAATAGAAGCCCAGAAGCATCAAGGAAGAAGTTGTTGAAGGAATTGGCAGAATATATCCAGAAATGAATAGGTATTTGTTTTGTGGTTAGTATTGCTGCACAACTAAACACTCCCAAAACTTAGTGGTTCAAAACAACAGTTACTTCATTACCTCTCATGGTTTCTGTGAGACAAGAATTCAAAATGGTTTGGTTCTGGCTCAGATTCTCTCATACATTTGTAGTCCATGAGTGGAGCTGGCATAGAGCATGGTTGAAGCAGCGGGCGGGGCGGGGGGGACGGGGGGGGGGCCGTATCTGGGAAGTCTCTTCTCCCTGACTCATGGCTTCTATGTGAGCTCGTTTAAGCTTCTTTACAACATGGTACCCCCTGGGTAGTCTACTTAACAGTGCAAGCTGGGCACGGTGGCTCGTGCCTGTAAGCTTCAGCCTATGAAGCGGCCGGGGCTAGGAATCGCGGTTTGAGTCCCTGGGGCCCGTAGCGAGACCTAGTTCCAAAAAAATAGCTGGGTGTGGTGGTGTGAACCTGTAATCCCAGCTACCTGGGAAGCTGAAGCTGGGGATTGCTTGAGTCTGTGGTACCCTGGGCAACATGAGCCTGCAGTTCCACAGGCAAAAATAGCGAGACCTAGTCTCAAAAAAAAGAAAGTGTAGCTCAGGGCTCCAGAAAGCTACTAGCAAATGAAGAGGAAAGCTGCCTCGGGGCTTCTGAAATGACCTTGAGGGCACATAATATTAGTTCTGAGGGCACATGATATTCTGCATTACTCTGTTGAAGTAGACACAGAAGCCCACTCCATTTTGAAGGAAGGGGACATAGATTCCTCTTGATAACAGGTGTACCAAGTCATATTAGAAGAACATGTGTGATAGGAGTTGCGGCTGTCCCTGAAAAATAAAATCTGCCACAGTTGGTGTTAAGCTGAACCCAGAAGGCAATGGGTATTTTAGATGATGGCACCAAGAGTATCTGGAGTTGGCAGTGGGAAGAGGAGTTCCTGAGTGACCTTGGATATACCTGGGGAGAACTATCATCCTTCTTAATTGTACAGGAGACTGAGGCTCCCAGGCTTGATAACTTATCCAAAGTCAGAATGCTAGTAACTGACAGAACTGGGCACCCAATCCTGGTGTGTCTGACTCCTAAGCCTGAGCACGATGCCTTTCTATAACACACGGATTGCTGGGGGCACCATCTTCATGTTTGTGGCCTCTGCTCTTGGTTCAATAGCGATGGAGGTGTTGGCCAGTTAGATCATTTGTGTCTCTCAGACTCTCTCTCCCCCATCTTCTTTGAGTATCGACTTTCCGGCTTCATCTGTTGAGTGTCTATGGGAATGGCAGGTGATTTGATTTGGTTCCTCGTCTTGGGAAATGGCCCATCAACTCTCCCCTCACAGGGTGACAAGTCACCCAGAGATCTGACTGAAGGCCTGCTCTTCCCCACCTCCTTGGGAGGCTGGGTGGGTTGGATGTACTGGTACCAACTTGGAAGTACTGGTTTTTTTCCCAGAAGTTGCAGAGCCGTCTGTGCTGCTTTCAGAAGTCCCAGCTGGGTTCTTGCCCCAGCCACAGCCCTGTCTACTCTGTGTCCACCCCACTCTCAGGAATCTGGTGGGTAGTAAATGGGTAGACATAGACAGCCCAGCAGCTGTCGATGCCTCTTCTTTCCTCTTTGAAGGATCTGATGCTGCTGCCGATGAGGGCTACTTCATCTATTAAACCCAATACACTTGTCGCAGCTGCTAAGCCCCCGTAAGCCGCCGGGCGCCGTGTTTGTGATGGGACTGACAGTGCATGGAGGAGGCTGATTATACACGATTCCATTTCGCGGGCCCAGCAATGTAATTTCACAGGGCGATCAGCGTTTGCATGTAATAGCAGGCTGTGCTGAGGTGTCAGAATATTAAAGGCGCTAATGGCAAAGCTCCCTGTTACACAGGGGGCCACCCGCTGCGCCTACAGCAGGGCTGCACGGCAGGCCCGTCGCAGATGGCTGGCCACTAAGCTAATGGGGCAGCAGCCAACGCGGGCAGAGCCGCGAGAGGGGAGAGCCAGCCGGGAGCAGCTCGGCACCTGCTTCCCCGCACATGGAAATTACGGCAGCCCAGGGGAAGGGAAGTGTGCATGCCTGCCTGGCACAGGGCTAGGGTGAGGTGGTTTGGTAGACCCAGTGTCTCTCACTCCAGCTCCACCTGCCCTGAATAAATAAGACTCACAGGAAGACTACTCTTCCTTCCATCTGACCCATCCTCTGCCTAGGAACCCAAGACTGGAAGGTGGGTCCTGATGGGTGGGAGAATTGCGACTGGAGGAGCACCCAGAGATTTTGGAACCAGCATGGCAAAGGGTCTCAGGCACAGGCTCTTGGCCAGAGCTCTTAAAGCAGATTACTGCTCCACCCTGAGCAAGGTCAGAAAACTTCAGGGTGCCTTACCCTGTACTCCACTGGCTGGCAGGAGAGAGGGAAGGAGCAGGTATAGGAGGCATGTGGGAGAAAAAGGGTAGAGGGTAATTGGGGCACCTCAGTTGACACCACTGTTGCTCCTAGTACACAGAGCTGAGAGGCAGCACCTCAAGATAAGGCTCCTTTTGTCCTCCGTGGCTGCCCCAAACACACCCAGCCCTAACCCAAGCCTCTCATCACTTATTCTTACCATTCTCCTTTGTCCTGACTGCATCTTTTGGCCATGTAAGTCTCCGCAGCCCTCTGATACCACTCCCTCCAGGAAGCTTTCCTAACAACCTCCAACCCCACAGGACTGGGAGAAAGGACCCTGTTTGTCTCCCTCAGGGCAGCACACAGGGAATAGCCTCCCTGATCTTTCTGCTTCCACGGGTCCCAACCTTGACTTCCTAGCAGAATCTCTGAGACAGCCCATATCTCCTTGCCCTGAGCTGGACTCTGAGATAGGCGCTGCTAAGATGCATAGAAGCATGAGGTCTCTTAAAGAGGCCATCTGAAAGGAATGGTGAATGAAGGGCTGAGGATAGACTGAGTAACCTGAGAGAGTTTAGCTCTTGTATGTGTGTGTGTGTGTGTGTGTGTGTGTGTGTGTGTGTATCTGGGGGGAGCCCAGGGCCATTAGGAGTGAGTCTGGGCATCATGGGCCCGTGGCACAGGTGCAGAGAAGCAGCAGGTGTGAGGCTCCAGACCACACTTTGGTAGGAGCACAAATTGCTGTAGAACTGTGTTCTTTTCTCTGGGTGACTCTCTGTTGGCCACTGGCTGTGCCTGAGGGGAGCCCAAGATGGCAGGAGTTGAAGTGGGGAGGTTTGTGTTGCTGTATTCTGGTGCTATAACCAAGGCTTCTGCCAGGCCGGTGGCCACGTCTAAAGGTTCAGCTCGCATGGGCATGTGGCAGAACCTGGGGGAGACATACCAGAGTTCTCAGCAGGGGCAGCAGAAGAGCCCAGGCTGAGGGAGAGCAGTTTTAATTAACCGTTTTTAATATCATTTTGGACTTTGGCTAGTATGTGAAGGCCCCGCTGGAAGCAGCATTTGTAAAAATTAAATCCCTCTTATTAGAGCTTGGCAGACCCGTGTGCACGTGCCGCCCCTTCCTCCCTCCCCTCCGCCTGTGCCCCCCTGAGGAAGTACTGGATGAGGCCATGTCACGGCAGCAATTGGTTATCACGCCTTATCTGGGAATATGAAACTGCGGCATGACACCCGCAGCCGCAGCGGAGACGCCAATTCATCTCGCCCTGGCTCTGACAAGCTAGACTGCCCTTCCTGAAAGGCATCCGTCAGGCGGGACCGGGGCTGCCGCCTTGCCCGGTGCCTCTGTGTTCCTGCCTTGGGCTCCAGCAGGCCTTGGTCCAGCCAGGCTCAGCCTGGCCTTCCCGGTCTCTGCTGCCCTTTGCCCCCCTTCCAGCATCCCTGTCTAGGGAAGATCTTGGAATCATAATTATAATAATAATAATCTAATCATGGTGACGCGTCGGGGCAGGCATCTAATGTTATCTGAAGTGGTCTTCCCGCTTAGCGCGATAAGGCTCAGAATGACGACGTGCAGATAACGTTGAGCTGCCCTGTGCCTGAGCCGCCAGCAGAGCAGAGGGGCCCCGGCTGCCCTGCCGCCCGCCCGCCGCTCTAAGCCGGGAAGCGGCAGCACCTGCTAATGCAAGTGTTTAATATTTGATGGGCTGGGATAAAGCAGGATCACCTTCGAATTGAATTGAGTGTCAGCCGAGAATCTATTACTGAAATTCGGGTGTGATTTGACAGCAAAGTAGACGATGTTATTCTTCACTAGTTACTGCAATCTTCTCCCCGACATCACTTAAATATTTTTTTCTTTGCTTGAGTAAACACACATTATCCTTCTTTTTTCCCCCTTCCTTCCCTTTTTCCTTTTTAGAGGAGAAAAAAAAACCATCCAGCTTGCCTTCTCCAGGCTGATAGAGTAGATTGTTATTTCTTTATTTGTCCTATTAAATGGAATTTCTGATCGTTTAATCCGGCCTTTGTAAGTGATTTTAAAGTACTTGAAAGCCGGCCCGCCACTGCTCTCTGGCCCACTGCGCTCCAGCCGTGGCCCTGACCACGCTCAGCAGCTCCTCCAGCTGTGCACCGCCCACTCGCTGGCTGCTCTCCCTCTGCCTGCATCCCGGCTCTGCCCTGGCTTGCAGCCAGGGTCCTCTCCCCTGTCCTTGAGCCTCACACTCAGCCCCCAAGTGGGTATAGCTGTGGCCTGGGGAAGGGTGGGAAGGTTGACTGGGAAGCTGCTTTATCGCTGCTACCTCTGTGGTCAAGGAAAATAGCTCGGGAGGATGCTAAGGATGCTACCCTGGCTCCTTGCCTCCCGGAGCCCTCAGGGCTGGAGGCTCATTTCTGCAGCTGGGAAATAAGGGTACTAGCACTCTGCCCGGTCCCACAGCCTAGGCTCAAACCCTGTCCCGTCTCCCGTTGACCTTTATTTCTAACCTCAGGAGGCCCCTCTGCCCTGTGAGGGAAGTCTTGTGGGGCAGGACCCCTGGGCCCAGTGGTTGTTGGGGGCACTACCGTGCTTCTTGGATCATGGCTGCCAATCACTAGTAGGCTTGCTGCCTGGCTTCTGAGGACCCACCCAAGCTGTGTTCCCACTGACCACTGTCCACATGTTGTCGCCTCCTTACTCTGGGAGAAAGGCAGCTGGTGTTTGGGGACTTCTGAAGTGACGGGTGGTTAGTGATCAGCTAGCTAGCCACACAGCCCCACTAGCAGGAGGCTGGGACTTTGTGGGCAGCCTGGGTAGGAATTAACTCCCTCTTGAGCCCCATTGAGCCACGGGACACTTCTCTAACCCTGTAATTCCCAACTTGCTGGGTCTCAGTTTCTCATTTGTGACATCAGTCAGTCATGCCTGCAAGGCACTGGAAGAGTAGGTGCCCTCCCTGCTCTGTTCTGTGCCCCTCCCCCCTCATGAAGGTTGGTGGCGGCCAGGTGGCGTGAGTAGGGGATATAGACATTGGAGTGCTGGGGGCCCCCCCAGCAGATCGATGCCCCCAGCACTTCCTTCCCCAACCCCAGGAAAACAATTAAGTACAGATCGATGGGTGGCCGCTTTGAATATGCATAAGTGAGCACTTGACCTTCAGATGAGATCTGCTCCCCACACCACACACACAAACAGGCGCGCACACGCACTCACTCTTGTGTGTTCCCCTCACAGCTGCTAGAATCAGCCAGGTGACTTAACCCCTCTTCAGTTGAACCACCCACATGATACTCTCCAGATGGAAATAGCTTGACCACAGGCAGAGTCAGCCCCTCTTGCTTCAATTTTCCTATCTATGAAGCTTTTATAGACTGGTCTCCAAGGACCTTCCAAACAGCCTTAATGACCAATAATACCGTGGGGAGAGGGCCCAGCAGAATGCTGGAGTCTCTGGAAAAGGGGATTCTAAGGACGGGTGCATAATGTGGGGGCTGCCCTGATTAGGGGGGTCCTGACAAAAGGGAAGAACCTTCCCCACTGGGGAAGGGTGGGAAGGTTGACTGGGAAGCTGCTTTATCGCTGCTACCTCTGTGGTCAAGGAAAGTAGCTCGGGAGGATGCTAAGGATGCTACCCTGGCTCCTTGCCTCCCGGAGCCCTCAGGGCTGGAGGCTCATTTCTGCAGCTGGGAAATAAGGGTACTAGCACTCTGAGAAGAACCTGCTGAGGGAGCGTCCAGAAGGGCCACTGGGGTTCTCATGGGGAGATGCCCAGGAGAAAGTAAGCCCTGGTAGAAAGGGGACCCAGGGAGGAGGAGACTCTTGTCAAGTGGCAAGACAAGAGCAAGCTCTTGGTAGGAAGGTTGGCAGGGGAGGGGGGATGGTGAGTGAGTGGCTCAGGGCCTTTGTTAACCACTCTTGCCTCCTGTCTTCCAGGCTTACAGCTTCGCCATGGGCTGCTGGCCCAAGAATGGACTTCTAGACATGAACAAGGGCCTCAGCCTGCAACACATAGGCCGGCCCCACAGCGGCATTGGTCAGTCTCTCCACATATCCCCCCTGGCAACTCGGTCAGTCCCCTGTCCACGTGCCCCAGACCCCTGGTGCCAGAGGGGGGGGGGGTCTGTGGCTCATTAATGTGCTCTTAAGAGGGTACTCTCCATAGCTGAGGGATGGATGGAAGAAGGGGATATGTGAGGGGGGAGTAGAACCGGACCATGGAGGGTCTCTCAAAACAGCATTTAAGAGGAGACTGGGGTTTGGCTTTGGTGAGTCACAGGTGGCCCTGGATTTGGGACAAGGTGTTCCCCTCCCCCCACTGCATCCCTAGTGGGTGATATCCTCAGAGGGTGGGCACATGTCAGTTTACCCACCCCCATGGAGCTAGAGGAGGCTGTTTAATATTGTTTCAAGACTGTGACCACTAAAATGGGCGATCAATGGGAGTTAAGGAGATGAATTATTTAAACCTCACCAGCTTTTAATTAGTCAGGGTCCTTCTGACCGATGGCTCCGTCCACAGGGTATTGACTCCCCCGCAGGAGCAGCAGCCTCCATTGAGCGATGCCTAGGTTGGTGGGGGGGGGGGGACTTAGGGCATCAGGTGGGGCCACTCCCTTAGGAGTTTTCCTCCTGGGGAGGGGACTGGAGCGGCTGTGGTTCTAGGCACTGGGGGCTCTGCCAGCTTCCAGTAGATCAGTACAGTATGGGTGTGTGTGTGCACACCTTCAGTGGGGTGTCTCCTGTGTCTGCCTAAGTGTCTCTATGTGTGTATCTGTTTCAGGAGTATGTGTGTAACAGTGTATCTGTAAATTTGTTCCTGCAGCCAGTAGTCTATATATGGAAGCAGCTGTCTGTGTGCGTATCCATCAGAAAGCTTATCTGTTCCTTTCTATGTATCTTGTGTGCATGGGCACACATGTGCATGCAAATGGTTTCAAGCCGAAGAGTTGACAGGCATAGGCTTTGGTGCAAATGGGGAGGAGCAAGGGTACTTCTGGATAGTACTGTGACATTGGCACAACCTGTGTATCTTTGGGGAGATACTGTGGTGTAGAGGCTCAGGAGAGCGAGGTAACTGGCAAGCTACACCAAAAGGACCCAGCCACCTACTACAGATTAGCCCCTCATCCCACTGCAGACATCACGGTGCAAGTGGGTGCCAGGCAGCTGAATGGAAAGTCCTGTGCTCAAGAAGCTCACATCCAGGAAACAGAGGCTGAACTGGTCAGTGCCACCCAAGGTACTAAGGGCTGTGGCAGAAACACCTGGCAACCCCCAGAGAGATTTCTTCTGTGCCTAGTTACCAAGGTGGCTTCTGCCTCCTAACTGACATCTCACAAGAATATCCCCCACATCATTCTTGTTACCCCAAGGCTTTCCTGGTACTAAGGGGGGGGGGAGTGATCAGCAGGCCTGGGGAATTAAGGAGTAGCCGATAGCATCTGCTATTCCCCCCTAGAAGTTAGTCCATACAACCCAAAGGAGACCCCAGGTGGTGTGCCTGGGAGATCAGCAGGTAGTTTCCTAGAGAAGAAGATACTTGAATCCAGTAGACCCTCAAAAGATGAACAGGGATTTGCTGGGCAGAAAAACAGTAAAGCTTTTTCTACTTGGGGGGGAACTACATGTAACAGAAACCCAAGACCACAAGATAGCCCAGCATGTTGAGAGGAAAGTTTGGACATGTATCTACTACAAGTACCTTCCCTCAGCTGGAATATATGGGTTAAGGAATAGCTAGGCAAAAAATGAAGAACTAAACTGGCTTTGAATGCCAAGCTAACGGTGAGGTTTCGAGGAAACAGAGCTTTGCGAGGGAGAGCGTCATGGCTCAGTGCCCGGCTCAGAACCCAAGGCAGTTTGTGATGCACAAACCAGCAACTCATGGGTACTCAACTAGTGCCACAGGTGAGTGCCTGAGCACGAGAGAGTAGGTTGCATCAGAGAGGGCCACAAGGAGGGGACAAGGCCCTATGGGAAGACTTGCACCGGCCCAAGAGAGGAGGACCTTTAGCAACTGAGTCTGACTGGTGGAAAGGACCAGTGTTCAAGGGTTTCCCTGTTCCTACTCTTTGCTGCCTCCTGGGACTCAGAGGTGCCTGTCATGTCTGTTTACCCTGGTGTGTTCTGGATGAGAACCCCTGAAGCAGCCCCTCCCTCAGAGAAGATTTTTCTGTCTGGATGGGTACCAAGGTACCTCTCAAGGTGATGAGTGACAATGGAGCAAGGACTGTGGAGGTACCACCAGAGCCCTGTGACCTGAGACAAGGGGCTGTGCTGCTCCCTCATGGGGCCATTGTGAAGATTCAGTGGCGTCACCAGTGTAAAGGGCCTGTATAGCGCCTGGCACATATGGGTGCTCAGGAAACCCTTCCCCTGCCAGCACCCATGGCCTCCCCAGGGCACTTGGTCTTTGTCTCTTTGAATGAAGAGGGCTGCCCTGCCAGCTCCTGGCTGGTGCTGAGGTGTGGGTGAGGGTGCTTGGAGGGGAGGGAGGATGCAGGGCATTAATTGGGCTGAGAGAGGCGGGGAGGGGAGGTGTGGGTCTTGAGCAGTGAGGTTAATGGCCCTCGCGCCAAAGAGACAGCTTTAATGAGCTTCAGCTGGCGGTGCCCCGAGTTACTGTGCGTGCTAAAAGGGTCGCGCTGTAAGAGTTTGATGTGGACTGTTTCCCAGCCCCAGGGTCAGGGGTCAGCTGCTGTCACTGGCCACTCAGGCTGGTCCTCAGTGACATGGTGCTAATTAACTGTGTGAAGAGCTGCCAGCCTGGAATGGGGAGTGGTATGAATCTTGTTGGGGGGGGGGGCAGTGAGGCGGCATTGGTGATGTGCTGGGCAAGGGTTCTGCCAGTCCCACATGTCGCCATCTCCAGGAGCTTCTTGGTTGTCCCACAGTGCCGTGGAGCAGGCAGTGGCTCTGCAGGCAAATCACTGATGACCCTAGGTCACCAGGGCTCTCCCAAACCTCTTCCTGAGGTATATATGGAAGGATTGGGCTGACCGGGGTCGAACAGGGACATACAACTAGGAAAAGGGAGAAGACCCACTGGGCTGCCTGTTTGAGCTGTTTGAGGGGCAGCCATGGGATTGATCAGAGTAGCAGCCTAGTCAGTTGGGTTTCACTTTGTACAGGGAGGACTAGTGAGGAGAAACCGCTGAAGAGGAGGCCACAGGGGAGGGACAGCAAGGTATGCAGGAGGTGTTCATTGATTCAGAGACCTCAGTGGCCAGGGGACTAGAATCTACTGTGTGTACTTGCACCTACTGTGTGTCCAGAACTATGACAGGGGTATGGTAAGATGACAGACATGATGCCCTGTCCCCACAGAGCTCACAGGTACAGTCCTGAGGGTGGGGAAATGACTTGGTCCTAGAGGTGGAGGGGAAGGGAAGGTTCAAGGGCTCTGCTGGTCAGGAAAGGGGTATCAAGGCTGTCAGTGTGCCCTCTTAGGGGAGAGAGGATTCTCTTGAGGGAGTGGATTGGCCTAGGGAGCCTAGCAAACGAGGCAGTGTGGGGAGGATTGAGGGTGAGGTAGACTGTGTATGCAGAACTGTGGATGCCCATGGTGGTCAACGGGCCCTATGAGCGTCTTTTGCCGTAGGCAAAGCAACCTCCAGGAAAACTGCTGAATGCTGTGTGGTACTTTCAAAGCAAAGGGTCAGAAAGTCACTCATGTTATTTGGATGCACTTGTCATCAGCCAATTTCAGTTTCACATAAATCTCACAAAGACAGTCATCGCCATTCCCATTTTGTTTATTTTTTGTTTGCTTTTATTTTTAAGAGACTAGGTCTCGCTATGTTGCCTGCGGTTGTCTGGAACCTGCGGAATCAAGTGATCCCCAGCCTCCCAGATAACTGGGATTACAGTTGCCATTCCCATTTTATAGACTAAGAAGCTGAGGCTTAGTTAAGTGACTTGCCTGAAGCAGGCTTCCAGCTAAACTTGAGGAGCAGGGGATTCAAAACACAGGCCCACCTGACGGCAAAGCCTGGGCTCTTACCACTCTGCCAAACCAAGAAATACCTTCTTGGTGTCAGGCTTCGTGCTGCCAAAAAAGACCGTAAGCAAGGAAACAAGCTCACTTCCCTCCTTCTGAGTCATGTGAAACACATGGTCTTGACAAAGCATCCATAAGCATAGCTGAGGATGAATGAAAAGGAGGATTGTCACCGCGTCAGCCCAGCTCTGTTGACCCTCAGCGCCAGGATCTTGTAGCTGTTGACTTCTGACCGCCTTCCAACCCTGACAGTTCTTATTCTGTGATTTCAGTCTACTTTCCACCTCTTGCCCAGGAAAACCCTGCCCATCTTCCAGGGGCCACCTCCTCTGGGAATCTCATCCGGGCCTCTCACCCTCCCACTCGTCCCCAGCACTTGTACACAGAATACATCCTTGGGCTCCCATTGCAACCCACTGTCAGTAATAATCAGGCCTTACACACCTGACCTGGGCAAGACATACATGAGGGCAGGACCCGGCCCTCCTTCCCTACTTACTTTTTGGAAATCTGTACCGGAAATGTCAGTTAAATCCCAACTACTACTGGGACAGAGGGATCCAGTGGACTGCAGGCTTCAGCTAGTGGAGAGAATAACTGGAACCTTCCCTGGTACCTGGTAGAGTCCTGCCCTGGCTGCTGAACCCCTCCGCTCAGGGAGTGAGGAGAGTCTCTGAGGCTCGTGGGAAGGCAGAATGGCCCATATACCTTTGAACCCTCAGTGGCTTGTAGCCCAGCAGTTTGGCAAGAGAGCTGAGCTGACAGGTGGCAGGGTAGGGGCCTAGCCCTAGGGTGGGCATTGCTGGCCTGTGGTCTCCCCGAAGAAATGGGGTGTCTATCAAGAGTCCAGTCAGAGCACATTAGCTCCATGACACGGATCTCATTAGTGCCCGTGAGAGGTGTCACTGCGGGAGAATTGTCGGCTCAGGGAGACGCTTGTACCAAAAGGAAGAAAGGATGGTGACAGCCTTTTCTCTGCCGCCTCTGCCACCACGCTTCCTGGGCCGCCCGCCCTCCTCCTCCTTGTGGGGGTGCGGGGGTGCTGGCTAATGAGCTCTTCTACTGTACGGCTTTGCCTTCCCCTGCTTGAAGTTCCCCAGGTCCCTCTGAAGACCTCAGGCCGGGATTAGCTCACACCAAACACCAGCCCCCCTCTTGCCCAGCAGGGAGTTCCTTCTGATCACCCTGTTCTTGCTACCATCCAAGGGAAAGGAGGTGGTGCCAAGACAGAGCTCCTGTGGCCAGGGGAGGGGGCTTTCACCCTGGGAAGGCTCAAGCCCCTCTGCCTCCCTTGACAGAGTGACCGTGTCTGCTACTCTGCACTGGGCTGCTTCTTCCCAGAGTTGTGGTCTTCTCCACCCTTCCCCTTCTCCTATGATATCTCTTATCCTGGCAGTATCATCCTGGCAGTATCGGGAAGCAGTGAGGGCTCGCTATGGTGACCCCTTTCCCCAAAGCAGGGAACAATGTGGGGTTTAAGGCTAAGGGTTTGGCAGGTAACATTTAGATCTGCTATGGTACAGGAATTTCTGGCTCAAGTAGAAGGGCTTTGAATTGGCCAAGAGTTCAGCATATGGACGTTAGATGACCCGGGGTTAGTGAAGCATTGAGACAAGGCCCCTGCAAGCCTGAGAGCCTTTTCCCTGCTGTCCCAGCGAAGTAGGCTGATACTTTGTCCCTTACCCTCTGTTTCAGTGGTCTTCAGGGCTGGCAGAGGAAAAGTTAGCCAGCTGCTTTGTGGAGGGGGTACAGAGATAGCTACTCCAGACCCCAGAACTACCTCCCCCAGCCCCCAGCTTCTGCTGTGTTCTTTCTGGCACTGTCCAGAGGAAGCAGGGCTGGTGTGGGGATGGCCATAGGAAGGGGTAATGCCTGAGGCATCCAAAGGGTCTATTCAGGCCTGCCTGAATAATGCTCAGGAAGAGGGGTTCTCACTCCTTCCTCTCTGAGCTGGCACCCTTGGGAACCAGGGACATCTGAGGAATTGGTCATTGCCAGACACTAGGTTCTAGTCTTCCATAGCAGTTCCTGATGGGAAAACGGATAACTGGATGGACAAGTGGGCTGACAGATGGAGAAAGGTTCTGGTGTTTGTACATATGTGTTCTGTTCGTGTGATGCATAGAGTAGTACAATCTTTGTTTCCATACCTTCCTAGCCCCAGGCCAGCCTGGCCTCCCCTTGTCTCTCTCTGTATCTCCTGTCAAACCATCGCAGACATAAATGACAAAGAAATCAGAAAGACAGATCAATGCCGGCCAAATTAGCACTTGCAGATAGACTGTGCGGGGATGTCAGCGCCCTGACCCCTGGTGATCTTGCAGCCTCCTCTGCTGATATTATGCAAATTGCATCCATCTGGCAGGACCCGTGTGCTGGCTGCTCCTACTCAAAGAAGTAATGGGCTGGGGGGGTGGGAGTGTTGGAGCAAGAGTCGGTGGAATGAGTGTGTGCGTGCGCGAGCGTGCGCTTGAGTGTATGTGAGAACGTGTGCGGTGCCCACCAAGCACTGGGCGGCAGTGGAGTGATTGACAGGGCAGATAAGGGGCTGCATTGGATTCCTTTGGGCTGGGGGATTAGGAGCAGCCACAGATGGGAGATAAGCGGACTTCATTTCAGTTTATTTTCCTCCTTATCCCCTCTCCCCACCTTCACTCCCCGAAAAACACAATCTCTGTAGTTTGCGTTTTCATCAATATTTGCAAGTCATTACCACTGGTTTAAGGTGAGAGACAATGTCAGGGCCTGACCAGGCCGGCTCCTCCCCCACCCTCTTCAGCTCTGACATCCTGAGAGTGAATATCTAGTGCTGCACAGACTGCCCACATCAGTGGTATTCACGGCACCCCCTCCTCCCAGCCCGACAGTCCTGGGGCACTCTGTGGTACATAGACCAACTCTTGTACCGTGGGACAGTCTGAGAGTTTGGTCCCCACTCCACCCACCTGACACTGGTGTACAACGTGCCTGCCCCCAAGTTTAGCCTCCAATACAGGTGTGTCTGCCCCTGGTATTAGCTGTGCCCTTGGGAGCTGCCCTTCCTCTTGTGCAGGACTCCTGGCCTCTTCCTCACAGCTCCTCCCACCTTTGACATTATTGACCAGGGTCCAGGGGGGCAAAGTGACACCTGTGGCCTATGGAGATGGGAGTTTGTTTGGCCTGGTTTAATCCACCTATCAACACTAGCATCCTTCCACAACATTGCTGAGTGCCAGCTATAGTACAGAGGACTTGGCTTCTGTATCTCCGTATCTCATTGAATTCCCAAACCCTGTGGGATAGGGGCTGCCCTCTGTACTGTGTGAGAGGAAACTGAGACATAGGAAGCTCGTCATTCACTCGGGCCTGCAAAGAGGTAGGAGACCCAGAATTTAAAATGCACCTCTCTATAGTCAGAGCTCTTCACCACCAAGCTCTCTTCAGGGCCACATCACCAGCCCCAGACACTCAGAGAGCTCTACGCCCAGATCCACTTAAGCGGACCATCCTCGAATAGCAGGCAGGCAAATTCCTTCAGCTCCTAGCCTCTGAACACAGATCCCGACCCAGACCAGACCCCCTGCCAGGCTGAACCAGACCGAAGGGGGCAGGATTCAAACACATCCCGCCCTCAGGAGCCGTGTGTCTGAAACAATTGGGCTGTAGAAAAAAAGGACACACAGAGGACAGCGCACCCGCTGCTGAGCCAGCCCAGGGATGTGTCGTAGCACGTGGCTTCCAGGTCCCTGCAGCTCCAGGATTGGAGCTGGTACAGCTCCGGCCAGCTGGCCATGGTAACCAAGGGTCTAGTGTCCCCGAGGCCCCTCCAAAACTGGGTCCCCACTGTACCCTCCCACCAGGCAGGGTTGGAAGCTGGGAGTGCTGGGGACATGTCCGGGGACACATGTGCAAGGGGAGCTTGTCCTAATGAGGAGAACATGGCTGCTAGTTAGGCGAGGGGCGGGCGGGGAGCTACAGAGCTGATTGAAGGCAGGGGCAGGGGTCAGACAATTAGGCCCAGATCCGGCCGTTTGATGTGAGTTCTGAGGCCTCAAAGCCTCCCTTCAGCCCGCTCCCTCCACTCCCTCCTCTCCCTCCTCTTTCCTTTCTTCTTCTGCCCAAAGGCAGGAAGGATGGAAACGCTTACACTCACAGTTACTATTATTAAACTCTGTGGCAGGCCAGCCAGACCCCAGGACTCCTGCCCACAGGGGGCACCCCAGGCCCACAAGGAGACTCCTTGGGCCCCAAGGGGAGCATCTGGCCAGCCAGAGGGCAGGGATGAGGTGAGCCCCAGGGCAGGGTAACCCTGCTGCCCCTATCTCACTTCTGAGGCAGAGTGAACAGGGCCACACAGTGGGGATTTGGGCTGGGGCCACCAGGGCCACACCCCAGGCCTGCTTTGACCATCACCTCCTGCAGCCACTTAGTTCTTTTCTGTTCTGCCCTGGGGCTGGGGGTGAGGGTGTGGTTCATTCAAGCTCATTCCCTGGCACATAAATAGTTGTCTGTGCAATCACACTAAAACCTTGCCCCGCAGGATAAAAATACATACGTCTGCTCAGCTCCTCAGTGCCGTCACACCACACGCCAAATCAGTGACCCCCCTCTCCCTCCCATCCCAGATGTCCAAGCCTTACATACCATCACAGGGTTCATCTTTAGTCCCACCCACAGGTCTTGCACAAAAGCACACTCTTGTTGCAGGGCGCTAGGAGCTAAGCCCCTCCCCTAGAGTAGCTGAAGAGCCTCAGATCTTGTCCAGGGCACCTGGGTCTCAGACCCTTCCAGTTCCCCATCCTAGGAAGTAAACTTAAGAGAGCTGGTACTGACCAGAGTGGGAAGAAGCCAGATTGGGGGGGTGCTGTGGGGAGAGGGAGGGTGGGAGCAGAGATAAATGTTAGCTCATTTCTTCCGTAATTAGTTACTCCCTCATCCCCGCGTTGTAATTGTGAACAAGCTGTAATGTTTAATTAGTCTGTAAATGAAACCCCAATTTCATAATGGCCTGGCTGACAGGGCTAAGTGAGCAGGGGAGGAGGCAGAAGGGAGGAAATAGGGAGAGCTGCAGAGGGGGAGGGCAGACTATGGGATCACTGCCTTTCCTCAGTCCCAGTCTGGCCACAGTGCAGGGCTGTGTGATCAAGCCCCATACTTGCACTTCCCCCTTGGATAGACTCTCCACTGAACCCTCACACCAGAGAAAGGTGAGGGAAGAGGAGGTTCCAAGGTATCCTCCCTGCTTCCCCTTCAGTTCTCTGATTGGGATGCTACTATCTCTACCCACCTTAGATGTTTCCCGCTGGAGCAGCTGACGCCTTGTGACCCCAGCCAGGATGATACTTCCTCTCCAAGTCCAACCTTTCCCCCTCCCCAAATCATCCTATTGAGAGTCTGTTCCTTGCACTGAGACCTCAGTTGCTGGTGGTACTCCACCTGAAGGAACCAGTGACCGGCATGGTCCTGCTCAGGAATACTGCGCCTCTGCAGTGCTGACACCCCAGGCCACGCCCTCCCCTCCATAGGTATCACTGCAGGCTGTGATAAACAGGAGCTGCCACAGGGGGGAGCCCCTGCCACTGCCTCATCCTTTTCTCCCTGTCTCCCCCACAACATCCTCACTGCCTGCTCACGCCCCCGCCCCGCCTGCCGCAGCCATAAATCTCAATTTACGAGGGTGGCTCTGGTGGGGGAGGGAGGCAGCGCCGCTAATGACGGCTCCTCGGCCGGATTTTTCATGTTGCACAGTCATAAATTTTTAAGAACAGCATGGGCAGCGCGTTAGCGAGTTACCGAGGCTGCCTCCGTGCTGGCTTCCTAGCTCCTAGAGAGCAGAGACTGGGGAGGGCAGATGCAGCATTGGGGACAGGGTGGGGCCCAACAACCCAACTAGTCTGAAGGCAGGAATAAGGTTGGGTCCACAGGCGGGTCAGGTGAAGCTCTGCATGGGGCCGGGTGGCATGTGCTGCCAGAGGAGCTGGGAGACCAGGACAGGCACATGGGTGGGATCCAGCTTGTGGGCATACAGACCATGGTGTTGGGAGCAGCTGATGGATGCCTCTGCTCCAGGACTTGACACTATGATGTACGGGGAGCCTGGAGACATATGGATTTTCAAAGTGGCCACTTTGAATAGAATTATAAACCCTGAGCATTGTGCGCAGAGAGGCCTGTGCCCTGGCAGAGCTATACTTGGTTCATAAACCAGGTGCCTTTTCAGACAGTCCTGGAGAATAAGGGTCCTGGAGCCCCTGAAGGCGATCCCTGGGGAGGGCCCACAGAGGTGGCCAATCTGTGGATGTGCGCGAGCCCAACTTACCTCATTCTAGACTTAAGGCTCTTCATTTCCAGGCAGAGTGGTCCTGGGTAAGTCATTCCCCAACCTGGGCCCCTGTTTCTTCCTCTTTAAAATGAGCTTGAAGGGCACGGTGGCTCGTGCCTGTAAGCTTCAGCCTATGAAGCGACCAGGGTTAGGGATCGCGGTTCGAGTCCCGCTGGGGCCCGTAGTGAGACCTAGACCCAAAAAAAACAGCTGGGCGTGGTGGCGTGTACCTGTAATCCCAGCTACCTGGGAAGCTAAGGCTGGGGATTGCTTGAGTCTGTGGTACCCCGGGCAACGAGAGCCTGCAGTTCCACGGGCAAAAATAGCGAGACCTAGTTTCAAAAAAAAAAAAAGAAGGGCTTGAAAATATTCCCTGCCTCTCAAGGAGCATAAAGATCCTCCCAGGAGGATGAGGATCATGCAAGTACTGTACAACATCAGGGACACAGTAGCTGTTTGTTTAAATCTCTGGGAATGTTTTGAGGGGAGTGTGGGGTTATGGGGAGATCTTTGTGGAGGTGTTCACTTTGCTAGGTGTTCGCTTTGACTTGGTCTTTCACTCAGAAGGTATTTGCCAAGGTCTTTCAGATGCCATTCCAGGCCTAGAGGTTCAGTGGGAAGCAAGTTTCCTCCCTGAGGGTAATATGAGCACAGTGACTGAAGCAGGTCAGTGTTCCCAACCCTCTACTTGGTCCCCCCCACAGCTAGGCCAGCTAGGGGTACACCTGAGCCTCCACATGCTAAGAGACCCACACAGGCCCCTCCCATACCCTTAAGTTAACTCTCACCTGAGTTTCCCAGTCTGCACAGTTAGCAGTTAATGACCTTAGCCACCTCTCAGGATCCCCAGGCACAAGGTCAAGAAATGAGATGTTACTCAAATTAGCAGAGGTGGCATGCATGTGTTTACATCGGGGTGTTCAGGCTGACTCCATGGTAACCTCCTTAGACAAAGACTAGCCACTTGAAGACAGAGCAGAGCATCCCTAGGACCTTGCTACCCCTTCCTAGGCTACTCTCGTTATGCTCCCTGCACTCTAGCACAATGCCCCCCCCCCTTGTCTCCTGGAGCCTGCCAGGCCTTCTCTTACCTCAGGGGCCTTTTCACATGGCTTTATTTTCCTAGGGAGCCCCCATTCCCACCCTTTGGCCTACCTAACTCCTGTTCCTCCTTCAGAGCACAGCTCAGTTTACTTCCTTAACTGGCCTTCCTCACTGACTCTTAGATTTAGTCAGGTCCCTCTCTGGTGCACCCCTATGTAGTACCCTGCACTCTTCCTGTACACATTCCATCATGGATGGTCCCAATTAAGAAATAAGTTGTTTAATGCCTCTCTGCCCCCACTAGATTGTAAGTTCCCTGAGGGCAGGAACGTATGCCTGTTTTGTTCAGTTTGTCTCTCCCAAAGCATAACGTAGTGTCTGGCTCATGTAGGCAGATAGTAAATAAAATGTGTTGCTTTGAATTGAGTTAAATTGAGTTGAGATGGCCCTGACCCACCCCTGGGTGCCAGGGCAGGGGGAGGCAGCTAGGGAAGTGCCTGGAGCTGAGGTGGTTCCCATTAGTCCTCATGATTAATTCACAGCCACACTGTGATGGAGTGGGCTTGTCCCCAGTCAGCGCCTCCGCTGGGGCCCACCTGTTAGCGACAAACAAACAAAGGGGATAAATAATGCATTGGGAGCTGAGCCAGGCAAGGCGGCGGTATTGAAATTAATAGGGATTAGCTGAGCAGCTTGAGGATGAAATATTTACCAGGTGGGACTGGGCTTAGGGAGGGCAGCCTCCCTCCCAGAGCTCCTCAGCTTAGCCAGGCCCTTCTCCAGGGCATCACTGGGCAGGACTACCGATACCGATGCCATGACTGCTGTGGTGCCCTGGTTTTCAGGACAGGCTGACCAGACTTCTGAGAGCTCAGGTAGCAGCCAGTCTCCTAACATGGTTAAGTCTTGGGGAAACCAAGGCACTAGGAAAGAGTGGGGTTCAGGAAGGGAGAGGTGGCCCCGACACTTTGGAAGCTGGCGTAGGGGTAGGGACAAGGAGTAGGATGGATTTCCAGGGCCCAGGCTTGTCTAGGTTTTGCTGGTAAATGTCCAGGCTGGAGGTTTACCTGTCATCTTCCTGTCCCCTCATCCTTCCCTCTACCTTCCCCGCCTTCCTTTCTTCCACTCAATGCATATTTACTGAGGACTGAGTACCTCAGGAGTTCGTGGTCTAGCAGGGTGCTGGAGGCGATCTCAGGGGGGAACATTGGGTACCATGGGAATATAAAGAAGGGGTTCCTAGCCTAAATGTGTGCCTAGGTAAGACACCCCAGGAAACCACAGCAAGTCTGGGAAGAAGGCACTCCAATGGAGAAGTTGAGAGTTTTCCAGACAAAAGGAAGAGCTCATAAGAAGCCCAGAGGTGAAAGAACCCTAACTCCACAGTCAAAGAATAAAGCAGGAAAGATGAGACCTGAAAAGGAGACCTGAGCACATCCCTAGAACACCACCCTGGGGGCTGTGAGGTTCTGTTGGAGCTGGTGGTTATTTGTTGTTTTAATTATCAAGTCCAGCTTTTCACTCTGAACTGACTTGACATTTGCAGGGAAGTTTCTATACATCTCATACCCAGCTTGTCAGTGCAGTTATCAGCACTGGGAAACTACCATTGGTACCATAAGCCAAGACCTTATTTGAATTTCACCAGCATTTCCACTCATGTCCCTTTTCAGTACCCAGACTTTTTAAAGGGTTTTAAAACAGGGAGTGTAATGACCAGTTTTGTGACTCAGATGGAGGAAATCAGTAGGGTACTGCTTTCCCCTTGGTGATGAAGACTGGTGTTACCTTGGATCTGAGTGGTAGACACAGGAATATGGTTTAGAAATTATTGGCAAGTAGGTGATAACTAAGGTGGATGCTAACGTGGATAAGGTTGCCTGGGAAGGAAGTAGAGAGTGAGGAGGGAAGAGGGCAGTGGCAGCTCTGAGTATTACCACAGCCTGGGGCAGCCAGAAAAGGCTTGAGCAGTGGGCTGGAGGAAAGCTGCAGGGACAGAGGAATCGCTGAAGCCAAAGGACAAGAGTTTCAAGGGCCAGGTTATTCTTCTAAGTGGACTTAACCTGGAAAGCTCCATTGGACCTCATACTCTGGGGTCTTAGGGATCTCTAGAGAAAACAGCTTCAGAAGCTGCAATGGGGGCATCAGGCTGCAGGGGATAAAGAAATGAGATGAGAAGTGTTAGCAACTCCCAAGTGTAACAGGTAAAAGAAAGTGGGTGCTGGCCAAACGGAAAAGGGAGTTTGCTTTTTTGTTTTTGTGTTTTGTTTTTTTAGACTAGGTCTCGCTATTTTGCCCAGGGAACCGCAGGCTCACGTTACCCGTGGTACCACAGACTCAAGCAGTCCTCAGCCTCAGCTTCCCAGGTAGCTGGGATTACATGCATCACCACACCCAGCTAATTTTGGGGGACTAGGTTTCACTATGTTGCCCTAGACGCCTTTCGAACCTGCGGATTCAAGCAGTTCCTAAGTCCCCGCTTCACTCCATAGGCTGCGATTAAAGGCACGCACCACCATGCCCAACCAGGAGTTAGGGAGAGATTTAATACATTACACGCTTATGTGAAGGAACCAGTGTAGAAGGAAAAAAATGAAGCTACATCAGCGAGCAGGGAGCGACAGTTTTTAAGGTGAGGCTCCTGAAAAGACCATAAGGTTGGACTCCAGAACCCAGGTTTAGTGGAGGGATGGGCTTTAGAAGTAGTATCAGAATGGCTCCCCCATCATAATAGGCTGAGCAGAGAAGAGTGGTCTCTGGGTCTCCTGTGAGGTAGGAGTCAAGATTGTGAGTGAGGAGGTCAGGTTATGTTGGGACTGGGGACTTAAGATTTGTGGAAAATGGGAAGAATTTGAAATTGTCATTAGGGAGAAAGGGAGAAGGGGTTGGGTAGGTTTAGTCACCCACTGAGATCTTGAGGCCTATAATTTTATAAATGTCACAAATCTATATGGTTACAATTTTCTCTGTTCATGGTCAACCCAGAGGCAGGCATAGAGAAGGCAGAGTTTAGATTTTTCCAAGCATGGGTGATAGAAGGAAAAAAGCAAGAAAGTTGAAAACATTGACAGGAGTGGATTGAAAGGCTAGATGTGGGATCCAAGTTCCTAGTGAGACGTACCAATTAGGTTGCCAGAGCAGAAACTGCTAAATACATCCTTCCAATATCAATTGTCCTTTCCCACTAAGTAGGACCCCTATGTCATTAGGAACTGCAGTGTGTACTCAAAGTTACTTTTTTTTTCCCTCATATGGCTAAATATAATTGTCCATGAGATAAAGTGAAAAACGTTGTGTGGACCTCCAGGAACAGTAATTTTTTTGAAAATGACTTTGATGGGAAGTGCATTATTCTTGCTTACCCCTTCTTTTCCTAAAATGTAGGTGTGATGGTAGGAGCTCCAGCAGCCATTTTGAAATTGGAAACAGCATGCTGAGAAAGGCAGGGCAGGCAGAAGTCACTGATGACTTTGAGTAGACTTAAATTGCAAGCCCCAGACATTAGGGAAAAAACCCAAAATCCCCTTCTTGGTAAAGCTGTATTTCCTTTCTGTTTCTCATGAGTTTCCATCTAAACTTGACTGTTAACCTTTTTCAGTAACATAGTCTGTGACCTGAGACACATTAGGAAACAATTTGATCAAATGTTTTAAGAGAGCATAACAAGAATTACTAACTTTCTAGCCTGAAATAGCAGTGTCTTCATGCCCTTTGCCCAACCTCCCCATTCAACCAAGTTTACACTACAGGGCCCATTTATTACATCTTCTCCTTCCTGCCTTTATAGTCAGTGTCAGTATGTTTTCGGATACAAAAGGAAGCAAAGCCCAATTTTAAATTCCTTAAGTAATAAGGGGATTCATTACCTCACAAATCTTTGAAAGTAGGGATTACTGGAGTTGGTTAATTCAACACCTCAACAATCTCAGCCAGGATCCAAATGTCTTCCATTTTTCTGTTCTTTTGTCCTCCGTGTATTCTCTGCAAGCTGACTCCCCTTGGGACTGAAAATGGTCTCTGGAGTCCTGGACATTATGTGCAGACATGAAAACACCCAGAATGTAAAGGACTGTTCTCTCCTCATGCTTCTTTTAAGGGAGAAGGACTTTTCCTTAAAGGTCTTTCAGTACACTTACCCTCATATCTCAGTACCCAGGACATATGACTGGCAAAGGGGATAGATAAACTCCCCACAAATGGTTCCAATCACAGAAGAGTCACCCTGGTCACATGAGGGAAGAGTAGGCTCTTGCATGGAATGGCTGTTGCTTGAGCAAGCAGAGGTGGACAGGGAAGAAAGTGAAGACAGGAGCCGTGATGTATATGAAGAGGATCGAGGTGTGAATGGTTTCAAGGTCCCAGTGAGATGAAAGAAAACCTGTATTATTGTCAGCAGCGAGGGCTATTTGAATTTAACGTCTCAGAGGAAGAGTAGTGGAGGATGTTAAAAAGGTGGTGGGTATGACTGTGGAAATAAGATACAACAGAGGTGGTCGTTAGTGCTGAGTCAAAGAATGAAGAAGCTGGCAGTAAGTTTCTCAAAAGACTGGATGCAGAAGCTGTGACAGGCAGGTCTTGGGAAGGCGGTGGCCATGGTCTGGTTTGATAGCACAGTCTGGAAAGGTATCAGATAAGCTTTGGGCACATGGATCTGGTGTTAGGACTTGGGTGCCTGGGGCAGCACAGGCAAGCAGCCTACCCTCCGAATCCCAGTATCCCCAGTTTGGAAAGAATCTGTCCTGGTTGACCAGGCCATCTAGGTCTTTCTTGGAGCCACTCAAAGACCCCCAGAAGACAGGCCCATGGGAGACTCCCTAGGGAAAGGGTGTTTGGGGCAGTGCTAACTGCCAAGGATGGCAGATATACTCAGCTCTTCTCCGTAGTCACCCTGCCCTGGTTTGGTCCCTTTCCCTGGGCCTGTCCTCTAGCCCTGGCTGTGGCACTCCAGAGCCAGCAGCAGCAGGGTGAGCCTTCCTGGCCCCTCTACCTGGATAGGCCTTAGCTGGGACAAGTGGGGGGGAGGCGAGCACCCACTGTAATGGCCAGAGCAGCCGCCCTGTTACTACAGCGTATTTCACTTTTAATTCTGACATATAATGTAATGATCTTTTTTAAGGCCCGATGATATTATCTGCCTGACTAGATTATTGAGTCTTCATCATCTCCAGATAAATTTATGGCCAGGACGAGGCTCAGGATTTATCATCAGTCAATAGAGCTCAATACTCTAACAAGGCGTGTAATAAGATATACATATTTAATGATCCAAGGGGAGGAGCGCTAATGGGAGCCCAGAGTGAGTGGTCCATGGGCTGCCATAGCTGTCAGGGTGTGCATGTGGTCTGTGCCCTGTGGTCCCCAACTCTGGCCTTTCTGGAGACTGCTTCAGTCTCCTCCTTGCCACGACCCTGAGGGAGAGGCAGACCGAGAAGGGGAGAGGTGGCACTAAAGCCAGAGTCAGAACTGGGCCTAGGTGTCTTCATCCCAAAGGGTGGACACACACTCCTCTGGGGAACTGTTCTCCCCGCTTCGGGACCCTGGAGAGGCTAGAGGTGTACTCATATCTGTACACCCAGGTCCCTGAGCATTAGGGTGGTCCCACAAGGGGAGGGAGTGCTAGAGCCGCGTGCCCAGGCCGCACTGATGGTGACGGATGGTTTTTCATTACAGCCTCTCAGGTCCTGCCCGCGCCCTGTGTGGAAATTCTATTTATTCCCTAATTTGTAAAAATTCCCTCTTTATCTGATCCCAATCAGGGCGGGGTAATTGGCTCTCTGGGGCAGCGGCTGGGGTCCTTGATGAAGAGCTATGTGGATGTACCCAGCCCGGCCCCCGCCCGGCCCGCCACCAGGGCCCACAATTAATAATGATTTGCAAATGGCAGACAAGCAATAACACAGAAAGATGTGGCGTCCGCGCTGCCTCTTCATTTCCTCCCCTCGCAGATATAAATGGCCACAGAACAAAAACCCAGCACTATAAATTCTGGAATTAGTTATTCACCGGAATAAATGGGGCCTGGAGCCAACAGACCCTCTCCCACCACCCTGCTTGCTGGCTTTCCCTGATCCAGGTCCGGCCCAGGTGTGTTCCTCACCTGGCCCATCTCCTCTGTGCTCTGGCTCCCTGCTCAGTTGTCACCGCTCTTGTGGTCCCTTCCCTCTGTGGCCCAGAGCTGAGAGTGGCCGCCTGCTTGGGGTCTGTGGCTTCCCCAGCCTCTCTGCCTACTCTTACTGACCTCTCTGACTGACCTGACTGCCGTCCCCACCCCGCACTGGAGTTTCAGCAGAGTTGACATGTCCTGCCAGGCCTGCATTCTGGGTCAGGGTCGGTCTTGGGTGTCTTCGTGGTATTTGGGACCCACCAAGCCTTCTGCCCTGCCATGTTGGGCTCCTGGTGGCCACATGGGGTGTGACACAAGGAGTTTGGTGCTGCGCGTGCTGGTCAGGCTGTTGTGGGGTGTTGGCACAGGCATTCCCGGGCATCGTGCCCTTTCGGCCAGGCACATCTTCCCCCGCCCCCCAAGTGGCTGTGAGCTGGCGGGTAATGGGCGTGTAATGGCCTCATTTCCATGCCCGGCCTCCAGGAGCGGCGGTAAGTGTTTGATTGCCTTAATTTCCAAACACATCATTATCCCAGCTTTACCAGCGCTTAATAAACACTTTATGAGGATTTTTTTAAAAACATCTTCGGTCCGCATACTTCTCTGAAGTGATAAACTCTAATTAAGTCTAATATTTAAAAATATGGTAATGGTGAGTTGTTTGAATAAGTGGACTGCATTTCTGTAATTTCATTATTACGTAAAACACGCTAATTATTTGGAGCGTGCTTATTACGGAGAGAGAAATCGCCTGCTAATCAAGATGAAATTGCCTTTTCCCCTTATTGTGGAACCACCGTCATCCTTCACCATCAGCCCTGTGGCACCTCCAGGCACCTCGGTGGGGTGGAGGGGGCGGAGGGGAGGGGCTGAAAGAAGGGGTCACTTGGAGTCGAAGCTTTAAGGGCCCTGTCTTGCGGGGAGGGCGAGGGAGCTGTGGGAGTCTTATCTGCTGGAGAAGGGAGTCTGTGTCTTGAAGGGTGTCAAGTGGCCAAGGTGGCCCTGTCTGGGGCCCAGTGGATCTGTGGGCTGTCTAGACAAAGAAAAGGAGGTATAACCATACTATATTGGATATTATTGAAACCATAATAACTAATCCAGACACTGTTTTAAGCACTTCACAAATAAAAGTTCATTTCATTTTTAACAACCCTTTGAGGGAAGCAGTTGCTCTGATTATCATTATTATTCCCATTTTAGAGAAGAAAAAAACAAAACAAAGAGGTTCAGTAGAACAGGAACTTGCTGGAGTCCAGAGTTATTAAGCGGTAGAGTTTGGACTTGAACCCAGAATCTAAGGAGATGCAGGGCTCCTCTGCTGGTTCAGTCCTAACTCACTTTGCAGCCTTGACCCTTGTCTTCTGCCTGAGCTCCACCTGCTGTTGCCCCCAGTTGCTGGTCCCCAACTCTTTCATTTGCCAGATTTACCAAGTAAAAATATAGGACACTGGTTAAGTTCACATTTCTGATGAGTAGCAAATAATATCTTGGCATCAGGACATCCCATGGGAGCCTGTGACTATACTAATTTGGCGGCCTGATGTCCAACAGCCCAGGATGGATGCACAGGCCCTGTGGTCTCTAGCCATCTCTGCTACATGCAGACAGACGAGGCTCTCAGAATGTCGCACACCCTGGGTTCTTGATCTCTCATCCCCTTCTGGTTCCTGCTCCTTGCACTGTTCTCCCCAGTCCATCTTTGCTGGTCCCTGATCCACAGACACTGTCCCCATTCCTCACCAGCTCCTGGAGAGCAATAATAAGGTGTGTGCTTTTCCTGCAGGAGGCCTCCGGTTGTATCCGAATCTTCCTTTTAGGCCACCCCGCCTCATAGCCCCATGAGGGCAGCAACTTGTCACTCTGCCGCCCCTGACATCCCCCCAGTTCAGTTTGCCTTTTTGATCATCTCATGTTCACTCTCTTTCCTGGCTCTGACAGATCCATGTATGGGAATTGTATATATGATAGAAATATCATTTCAAACGGGTGGGAAAGAGTGGACACTTTAATGGTGATAGGACAACTTGCTACCCACTAGGCAATGAATAGAGTTAGATCTGTATTTCTCACTATATACAAAAATAAATTCCAGGCAGATTTTTTTTTCAAGTGTTAGAAGAAAATATATCATAGTTTTCTAACAATGCTAGGATAGGAAAGACCTACTTAAGCAAAACAGAAAACCTAGAAGCCATTATGGGATGCCTGATTTCCTGTATGCCCCCTAGGGATCACAGAGCAGCTAAGTCTGTCGCAGCCCCAAACCTACATCTTCCCTGGTTTGCCTTATCTCTGCTAGTGGCGCTAAAAATCCTAGATGCCTTAAGCCTTGCTCATTATATTTCTTATATTTCTTTTTTTTTTTTTTTTGAGACTAGGTCTCGCTATTTTTGCCCATGGAACCGAGGCTCTCGTTGCCCGGGGTACCACAGACTCAAGCAATCCCCAACCTCAGCTTCCCAGGTAGCTGGGATTACAGGTGCGTGCCACCACGCCCAGCTACTAGGTCTCGCTACGGGCCCCAGGTGGGACTCGAACCATGATCCCTAGCCCCGGCCGCTTCATAGGCTGAAGCTCACAGGCATGAGCCACTGTGCCCGGCTCTTGCTCATTATATTTAAAAAAAAAAAAAAAAGCTTCATCCACTTCTCCATAGGGGCAGTATACTTCCACCTCTGTCTTCACCTAGCACAGGTGCTGTTGAATGGTATCTCTGCCTTCAGAGTTAGCCCCTCCGGTCTTCCATGATGCTCTGAAACTCAGATCTGGTTCTGTCATGCCTCTCCTTAAACACGTTAATGTCTCCTCATAATTCCCAGAATAAAGAAGCTGTAAGCGCCTCAATTTAGCATTCAAGGCTCTTCAAGGACTTTCTGTGGTCAGTCACTGCTGCCTAGCAGCTCCATCCCTTGCTACCACCCCACTTGTTCTTCATCACTCCCTACCACCTGCTAAACTTTTTTTTTTTTTTTGATGCTCCACATTTCCCCTCCAGAAATACCTTCTGTGCTATTCACTATGTTAAGAATATTTCTTTAGCCAGGCATGGTGGCATGCACCTGTAATCCCAGTTCCCTGGGAGGCTCATCACTTGAGTCCGCAGGTTCGAGACAACCCTGGGCAACGTGAGACCTACTCTCAAAAAAAAAAAAGGGGGGGGAAAGAATATTTCTTTATAGACTACCCACTTCTCACCTGCCTATAGCTTCTTCCAGGAACCCTCTCCTAGTCCAGAGACTGGACCATGCCTTTTCTGTGCCCCCTTTTCTCACTGCGCTGCTTGTGCTATGCCATTTACAAGTCTGTCAGCATAGCCTGTGTGCCCGCGGCACCCAGCTGTCAATGTGTGTTCTTTCAGTGCATGGGTAAATGGCCTTCCTAGAGCTCCTTGGACTCTTGCCTCCTGAGGATGACCTGGACCCAGCCACCTCTCTACTGGAATTCCCAGACAGGGGCCACTGCCCGAAACATGTCAGCCTCACATGGGCTCCCTGTGTCCTGAGCAGTCTGGGCCCCTTCTGGTGGCAGCAACTTTGCCAGACAGATATATGACTACATTTGGGCCCAGCCAATAAGCTTATTCTTTCTTGTTGGATGCCTGCTCATCTCTCTAAGGGGTTTGGGTAGTCATGCTCTCCCATTAATGTCTTAGCAGTATAAAAATATTTCCAACGTTAAGAATGTTAGGCTGGGCATGGTGATGCATGCCTGTAAGCGGCAGCCTAGGAAGCCAAGGCCAGGGCCAGGGATCATGGTTTGAATCCCGCCAGGGGCCCGTAGCGAGACCTAGTCCCCAAAAAGTATAGCTGGGTGTGGTAGTGCACACCTAATCCCAGCTACCTGGGAAGCTGAGGCTGGGGATTGCTTGAGTCTGTGGTACCCTGGGCAATTCAAGCCTGCAGTTCCACGGGCAAAAATAGTGAGTCCTAGTCTCAAAAAAAAGAAAAAAGAAAAAAAATGTAGTGCCCTAAAGCAGAAGGCCACCATCACCATCAAGTTGGTGACCTGCAGGAACACAAAAAAGATTAGCCCTCTAGAATCTGGAGGTGAGAAAAACCTACTCTTGGTGGCCTCTGTTATGGGCACAAGGCTGTGTGCACACACACAGACACTCCCATCCACCCCCAGCCACTGCCCTGTAACAGCCTTGGGTTGGTCTCTAGCTCAGTGAGAAGTGCCACAGGTGGGGCTGCTGACCCAGGTCCCCCGAGGCCTCAAGTAGTGGATGCTGAGAGGCCATGTTGTCAGCTGGCTCATCCTGCTCCTGTCTCTCTGAACTTGTGACCTCCTAAAAGCCCCAAATCTGTTTCTGTGCTTCTGCACAATTTCTTTATTTTCTAACTGTGCTGCTGACTTTTTAGACTGCTCAGCAGTTATCTTATGAAGGCTTCAAGGGCCAGAAGAAATCTGGGCTAGATACCCCCTGGGTCTCTGTTATAGTGAACCAGTTGCAACAAGTTAGACACTAGAATCCCCAGTAAAGATCAGTAGTCAGCTGGTTCCATCAGGTGAAGGGGCCCCTGCGCCATCTTACCATTGGACCAACCACTCTGGTCCAGGGTGCAAAGGCGTGTGGGTGCATCACCTTCTGCTGTTCCCAGGAGCACCAAGGTGGTGTCCATTATCACCCCGATGAGCCCAGGTTCAGAGACACTGCCAAGGACAGTGGGCGAAGTTAAAGCTAGGAACAGGTCTAACTCCAAAATCTACTTTGTCATTTTCAGAAAGTTGTCTCCTTGAGAGTGCAGGACAATGGGAGTCAGTGAAGGCATTTAAAGGGAAAAGGACATGATCAGGTTAGTGTAAGAAAGATCGCTTTGACTGCAGAATGGATTAGAAGGAAAAGAAAATGTGAATCATTCCAAAGGCAAGAGATGATGGGAGTCTGGAGTAGTGGGTAACAAAGAGAAGGGACTGATTAGAAAACAGGAAGATAAAATATGCAGTTATGTCAGTAGATTTGGGGGGTGAGATAGACAGCAAGTTTGACTCAGGCTTCTTGTTTGGGCATTTTGGGGTGCTACTCAGCGGAATGAACATAGGGCAGGGAAGAAGCTTGTGGAAGAAAATGTGTTTCTGGATGTTTTGAGTTAATGCACACACACGTGCATGCAAGCGCACACACAGATGTCCCAGGGGCATTTGGATATGTGGCCTGGAGCTCGGGAGAGGTCCAGGCTGGAGATGGTGATCTTCAGGAGTAACTGAAGTTCAGGGTGCGGATGAAGCCATCCAGTGTGTAGGAAGGACCTTCTCCCAACTCAGAGGCCAGCAAGGTATGAGGTCAGTGCCTGCCCACTGGATGACTGGGAATGGGTTGGGGGCAGGGGCACTGGGCACATTCACTTGGGCCAAGGGAGGCAGATTGAGCGATTTGTCCAGCAATGAGGGAGGAGCCAGATGAAGTCAATAGAAAACTAATTTTCTTTTCTGCTGGAAGAAATGAGGTGTGTGGCCGCTGGGTAATTGCAGATAACGAGGGGACTTATTCTTAATATGCACAGCCACCATGGTCCCCAGAGTACAGGAGACAGGAAGGATTGGAGGTACCCTGACAAGGCCAGACTTTCTTAGAAAGAAAATTACCCTATCGTGGCCTCTTTGAAAGCGCCAGCACAACTCCTAATCCCTTTCATAAACCCTCCCCCTTCCCAGAGCCCTTCTTGTCCCATCTGCACCCCAAACCTCTGGCCCAGCTGCCCCATTCCCCTTCCTGTCAACTGCCTAGCTCCTCCTGTCGCAGTCCCCTCCACCTCTACCCCCACAGCACAGGCACACACTAAGGGAGACAAATGACGGGGCCTCTGCTGAGCGGGGTGCGTGTCCGGCCCATAAACCACGGGGATGGGTCACGTCTGGAGTTGCCATGGTCGCCACTACTCACCCATCCGTCTTCCCACTGTTCGCCTCAGACCCAGCCCTCGGGGCTTCCCGAGTCCCTGGAGGAACCAGGGGGTCCCTGGGTCTGGGTCCTGGCTCACCTCTCTGTGCCCACATCCCCTGTAGTTACATGCATGTTGGGACCTGGTGACTTGTCTGCCCTAAGCAGGGTTTGCAGAGCTGGTTGTCTGGCTGTCACTAGTCTGGGCTGACCAGAAACTCCTCCAGCTGCACATCCCTTTCTAGCTCTGGTGGATCCCCACTCCTAGTCACAGGTTCCTGGCAAGGGTGGGGTTGGAAGGCTCAGTCCAAGGATTGTTCCTCAACAGATTGAGACCTCCTAACCCCAAACTGATCTTATACTCTCCCCTCTTCATCCCCCCCCCACCACCCGATTCCAGTATCAGTGCACAGTACTGCTATTGCGCAGCACTGAGCCCATGTGGGCTGGTGCAAAGAGGCTGTGTACAGCCCAGAAGCATCTGTGGGGGGTGGGAGAGGAGTGGGAAGAGAGGCATGTGAAGGGATGGAAGCCGTGGCTGTTCTAGCAGAACAGAGCAGCCCAGGCACTTGGGCGTTTTCATCCTAGACTTTTGTATGGTGGAAAAGCTCGGCAGCTGCACCTCCTGCTGGTGGTGGTGGGACAGAGCCTAGCCAGTGAGTGTCGTGCTGAGGCCCCGGTGCCTGCACCTGTGGTGCCAGGGGTCTGGGACAGTTCTGAGCATGGTTTCTCGCAGGGACCAACGCTGAGATACTGAACAGGATCTGGCAGGAGACAGCCTGAAGCCTTCTGGAGTAAGAGAGGCAGAGCTCGGGCTGAGGTGCACAGGCTTGTCTGGGAGGAGGCTCCTGGACAGGCTGTTAGCGTAGCGCAAGCCTGGACTCCTTCCCTGCTGTGGGCTGCACAGGAGCAGGTGCTGGGGGCCCAGGACAGGTGTTTCCCAAGAGACCTGGCCCGGAAGTGCCAAGGCTGGTGCCCGGTGACCAGTAACTACGGCCTGAGCCACAGCCACACACATGCAAGTGCCGGCAAAGTCACCCTGGCCGTGGGTGTGATGAATGGCAGCACAGTAATGAAATGGAGACATCAAGGCGGGTGGCGGGAAGACGGAGTGTGGCGGACAGGCCGTCCCCACGCGGCGGCAACAAGAAGGATCGCCCAGCGGCCGGGGGCCGTCAAGGGAGAAATTACACATTTACTCTGCCTTTTTCTTACTGCGACGGCGCCCATACATCACCGCTGGGGCTGGGGCGGGATACACCGGCCAATTTCCAGCATGAATTATGGGACTGAGACGTGGAGACCAGGCTTCCTGCTGGCCCAGCATCACCTAGCCCAACCTGAAGCTGGAGATGCTGCCACCAGGGGATGGGCGCCTTGTCGAGAGCCCATGTCTGCTGACTCTGACCCTGCTTCCCCTCCCACCTGTGAAAGAGCACCTACAGGGTCAGAAGGGAAGCGTCCAGGGCCCACCTAAACGTCTCCTCTTTCTCTTTTTAGATGACTGCAAGAACATTGCCAACATCATGAAGACACTTGCCTATCGAGGCTTCATCTTCAAGCAGACCTCGAAGCCGTTCTGATTGGCCGAGGACGGGATGGGGCAAAACAGGGTAGCCGCTTGGTCCAGCCCAGAACCCTCCTTTCCCTCACCAGAGGGGAAAAGGGAGAGTGGCACAGCTCTAGGTCCAG